>JARHVA010001393.1:2192500-2375000 GCA_037957365.1 Torreya grandis
TCAATAAGGCTAAAATAAACTATCACTCTAAACAAATTTAAAGAGTAAAAAACATAATTTTAAAAATGGTCAAAAATAGGTCTTTATGGCCTCCAGTATTTCTTGACAACTTTCCACAATCCCTTCTCCAAGATCTTATTTTAATATATCCAAACCATACTCCAAAAAGGGATGTTAAACCCTCTATAAATGTAAGAATTGGAATATAATTATATAAATACCCCATAATAGCTTCACCAAAACTTATTAATGGAGGATATATTTTATTACAAGGATTTTTTATACAAATTTTACCAAATATTGATTTAAACATTAAAATAAATGAGAAAATGAAATCAAAAGAATAAAATCACCTTGAAAACATCAAGACATAATGTTGAGACAAATATTTTAAATTATAAAATTAAACATATTAGATAAAACTCATATGATCTTATAATAAGTCTTGTCACCAAAAATCTCTAAAATTACAACTTTAGAAGAAAGATAAATTTGAATGAGAGAGAGAGAGAGAGAGAGAGAGAGAGAGAGAGAGAGAGAGAGAGAGAGAGAGAGAGAGAGAGAGAGAGAGAGAGAGACAAGGTTTTAGTGAGGATATGAGGAAAGGAAGGCTATTTTATAAAGAAAGAATAAAGTAATGAGAGTTACAAGGAATTCCATTATTACCTTACAAACCTCTTTTGTGTGACACTTGTGATCTATTCCCTTAGAGAGTAAATAGAAGTGTGTGTCAAGTAGAGGAAGGATATTTATATGCAAGTAACTCTAAATCTAAAAAGTAGATTAGGGAGGTGAGTGACACCTCATAAAGGTAGGAAGGACAAGCCTATAAAGTTTATATATAAATATAATAAATACACACATAACTTAGACTTTAAAAAAGCCTATAACCCTAGGAAGGACTCAAATAAGGTTAATTCTCCAACACTCCCACTTAAACTTAATTTAGGGTTACAAAAGTGGAGAAAATATTTTACGAACAAATAAGTGAGTTGAAACTATATAATACTTCCCCTTAATATAAATTTTCTTCATGAAGAATAAAAAAAGTTTAGAGATAAGAAAGAAGATAAAGTGTTGTTAAAGTTACAAAGATGAAAGTGTGATCATCAAGAATCTGTAAGAATCCTTTGTAGATAATATGGTCAATACACAATGGAAAAAACACCAACAAGAAGGAGTAATGATCCACAAACTTACAAAATAATAAGTCTAATACCAATATTTCAACTTAAATAACTAATATTCTAAAAACATAATATACATACATAATGTAATAAAAATACATGTACAACTAGGTAAATTTGAGCAAATGCAACTTCCATCATAAAGTGTGTAAACCTACATAAAAAAAGTTGGTAAACATAATCAAAACAAATATCCTATGCAATAAAAAATAAATAATTCATAAAAGAGATGTAGTTAATAAAATGGAGACAAAGAAGATATGTTACTTGCAAAAGATATTCTACATTCATTATTAGAATAATGATCACAAGAAGGCATATAAAAGTCTATAGAAGATTCATCAGTTTTAATAATCCAAATAATTTTACTCTTAGAGTTAAGATATTTAGTCATGTTTTAATAATGCAAAGTGTCATGCATGGATTTACCATAAGATATTTATAGGTAGAATTTACAATATTTAGATATGCGATGCCTTTGTTTTCCCCAATGTATTCAAATTTTATAATTTTAAACTAAAGCATGAACATTAGAAGCATTATAATCAAAAGAAGTTTAATTATAAGTTTGTCAATGAGGAGGATAATAAGATTTGGAATATGCATTAAAATTAGGTGAATCATTAAAATTGAGACCTTTATAGTTTGTATTAGATATTGGTAAAATAGGTTCAAGTATACTAGTTATGCACTTACCAAGTCCACTATCTGAGTATTTCATAGTGTTCATGACTTTTAAGCTGGGTTTGATATAAATAATGTGCACAAGAGTTTGAGTTTGTTTAGAAAGACAAAGAAATTCATTATCATTAGAGATATTGATATTAGTAAAAGATGCAAATTTAGTATTTAATGCATTAATAGAAGATTATATGTTCATCATTTGGTTTTGTACAACATTTTAAAGTGAAATAATAAAACTATGAAAAGTAGTAATAGTGTCATTTTATAATTTAATTGCATGTGTAAGATCACCAATTTATTCATTTTTAAAATGTATTTGATGTAAAATATTTTTAAATGATAAAAAAAATTCTAGCTTAAATTCCATTTAAAGTAAATTTGAGAGATAAATAATATCATCTAATTCTAAGACACTAATTTGCTCAAAAATATATAACAAAGATTAATTAAACAAATTGAATTATTTTGGAATTATAGCTCAACACATAATAAAACCAATAGATTAACTCATTTAACAAATTGGACAAAGTGGAAAAATTAATTTGTAAATGTAATTCCACACTAGAAAACATGTAAAATATTTTGTTTGATAATGCCACATATATTTTTTTTATAAATCAATTTAATGTTAACCAAAAAAACACTTATTAATGTTAAAAATTCATTAATTTATTTAATCCATGTGAGAATGCTTCAATAAATTTTTATTTAATTTATTTAAAAAAAATCATTCCCATTTTGTTTTATGGGAAAAGCTTTAAAAAAAAAAAGAAATATTGAAAGTGACTTTTTGAATTTGGATTTTAATAATAATCTTCAAAGTAACTCAATGCCACACAAATTAAATAATAATGATTTTAAAAAAATAAAAAATTGACCAAATCTTTGTCATAAAAGAAAAGAGTAAGAGTTGGAAAACTTTAGATATCCTTAAAACAAAAAATATTCCTTTACCCAAAATGTACACCAGATGGAGGGGAAGTAAAGTTTAATTTTATTTATTTGATTTTAAAGAAGTATTTCTAATGAAAAATGAAAGTGAATTTAATAAATGAATATTAAAGCTTCTTAAACTCATAAAGCTATCATAATATTTCTATATAGGAGTAAGGCGATATAAGGGAAAAAATTGTAGTTTAGAGAAAGAAAATAATAAAGTGTTATAATTTTAATTTATAAAATTAACCATACTCTTACACTTTCATTGTGATTCCTTAAAAACATGAAAAACATATGAATAAGGGATAATGATAAAAAACTAAATGTCACCAGATCCACACACAATGCACCAATAAAGAATTAAAATTGCAAGTTCAATGTACTAGTCAAGAAAGGGAAAAAATATTTGCACAACTATATGCAAAACAAATTATAAACAAACTATATGACCTTGGCATTATGATTTTTATTTTGAGTGAACAATTTATAGAAATAGAAATGCATGAAATTTATATAATATACATAATTTTTTTTAATACAAGTGCCCACTTGTCGAAAAAAAGAGAGGATAATAACATAATTAAATGCCCTACTAACAAGGAAAATGTTGTGACAATGAGCTAGTTAAAGAAATAAAATGTTTAGAAAAAGAATCATGGTGAAAATGATACACAAATTTAATAAAGAAGAGGTAATTGATATTAGTTTGAGCACATAAGTAGAAAAAAAATCTTACACATAAAAATAAATTCAAAAGAACCTGACAATAAGACACCACTTAGGAGATAAGTGAATCAATATGCAATCACCATTTTGGAATTAAACCAAGTAAAGGTTTTGATAAAAATATAGCTTGTGAAGTTAGAGCACCCAAAGAGCATAATGTGACATGCATGAATAGAAGTAAAAATACATAGAAAGCAAAAGGGAGTGAATTTAAGAATTCAAATTTCTTCCCTTGTATACAATATAAGATCTATAAAAAAACCCGCAGTTAATGTCCAAAATGAAGAAGCCAATTATTTTTCATATATGAGCTTCTATTTTAGAAAGAACAAATATTGTGAATGAAAAAAAAACATGAAGGATATAATTAGTTATAAAAAATTCAATGTGGAAACCTCATGAATAACACCTTCAAAAATTAGGTGTGAAGATAAATATGTTTGACAATGATAAGAGTTATGCTAATTAGTAGAAAACAATAAGTTGTGTATATAAAATGATGATAAAAACCATAAGTTAATAGTTAAAATGTGTCAAAAAATATTTGATTTTCCATCCCAAAATCTATACAAACACTCACAAATAATGTTAAATAACCAAGGCTCTAATACTATGACAAAAATATTGACAATCAATTTAAACATTGAAATAAATGAGAAAATGAATGTAAAATAATAACATCACTTTGAATAGATCAAGCCAAAATGTTGAGATAAAGATTTTAAAGTAGAAAATTGAATGTATTAGAGAAAAACCTATGTGATCTTATAAGAATTCTTGTCACCAAAAATCTCCACAACTACAACTTTCAAAGCAAGACAAATTTGAGGAGAAGAATAAAGACTCACAAGTTTTTAGTGAGAAAATGAGGAGATGAAGGATATTTTATAAATCAATAAGAAAAAAAAGGGAGTTACAAGGAATCTCATGATTACCTTACAATCCTCCTTTATGTGTGTTACTTTTGGTCTATTCTATTAGAAAGTGGAAGGAAGTGGGTGCCAAGTGGGAGAAGGAGAGTTACATGCAAGTAACTCTAAATCTATCAAGTGGATTAGGGAGGTGAGTGACACCTCATAAAGATATGAATAAAGTGTATATATAAATATAATAAATACACACATAACTAAAACTTATAAAAATTCTATAAACTAAGTAAGGACCCAAATAAGGTTAATTCTCCAACATTATTATTATTATTATTATTATTATTATTATTATTATTGATTTCAATTCTCTTACATACCCCATAATTCTCCTTAATATTTCATTCGGTTTAATTACATATTACATGGGCATTCACTTACATAATTAAACCCACTTTATTATAAATGTAATTAATTACTTACATACCCACATGGACTTCTTAAAATTTCATTTAATGTACTAATAATTTTACATATACACTCTTCCCACTTGTACAATCCACTAACCCTATATCTTTGATAAGAATCCTATGCTCTTATTTTCAAAATATTTGAAAATTTAAAACTTTAATTATTTTATACTTTACTTATGATCATTAATATTGGTTTATTAATAGTTTATAATTCTCCTAACATTACATTGAAGAATTTAAAGATTCACACAAATAAGAAACTAAATTCTAATTTCCACATACATTAAGGGGTCATCAAGCATGTCTATTGCAAATAAAAAAATAGAAAATATATAAGTAGATCAACATGATTTATATCATATTATCTCCATTTTATAAAATCATTTTCCCTTATGTAATACTCTAAAACTAAACATTACAAGGCAAACATGTTGTTGACAATTTTCCCATCATTGGTAAAAGTTGCTTATGTGTAGGCTTTCAATAAGACTCCATTCATAAATTAAAGGTAAAAATAGGTATTAAAAACATAATAAAACATTAATCAGATCATAATCATGTTCAATAACAACTCACAATTCTAAATTTTGACAGAAGTTTCTTTTATTCATTTAACTAGCTATTTGCAAGTTAGTGAAGACAATTTCTAGATACTTTATACATGAAGCTGAAGATGAGTTCGATAAAATGGTATTAGAGTTATATTTTTGACCATATTATATAAATATTACATGAATTTTTTTAGGTTAAAGTGGATTAAATTTATTAACAATCATTAAGAAGAACAGGTGCTCTAAAACACTTATTAAACCCTCACAACTCAGTTTTTAGTAGTATATTTGATTTTTTTAGTTAGTTTTTGAAAATTAAATATTATTTGAGATATTATGTGTTATATAATACATTTATAAACCTTAATAAAAAAAATTAGGTAAAATAATGGATAAAGGTAAAGATACAAGCATTAGGGTTTTAAACAAACAAGAGAGATAGTTAGAAAAGATAATTTTTGAGTGGTTTAAGTGATTGGTTGAGAACATAAAATTAATATAATGATAATTATTATAATTTAATTTTAAAATTTTTAAAAAAAATATTTTTTCCTCATAAAAATCAATAAAATGGCAAAACATAGACCTATAAGCATTCAGAAATAAAATTTGACAAGCTAGTCAACACTAAAAAGTGCATATTTTGAGTTTTATTTAATGAAAACTCTTAAAATTTAACATGAGGATAATTTATTATTAAATTTAATGTTTTAAATTATTTTAAATTCTTTAATATACCTAAGTATATATAAATTTTCAATATAAATGTTTGATCATAAAGGGAATGAATTTTTCTTCACTTTTTTGCTCATAAATGGAGTTGGAAATGGGTGATTCAGGTCCCTCCAATGGAAAAAATTAATTTTAGAGTTTGAAAAATTAATTTAAATTTATAAATAAATTATAATTTAATAATTAAAATTAATTTAAAATATGATTATCTCATTGAAACATTTTTCCATGTCATCCCTAGGGTAGCAAGCATGTAGTTTTTTGTGAATTTTTCTAAGGGAGTTTGGTGAAGAATTTTGGAGTTTTTAAAAAAATTATAGGTATTATATATATATATATATATATATATATATATATATAAGAATATTATGAGTATTTTTTTATTATTATAACTCATTTTATACCCTCCAATCCAAATCAAAGTTTATTGAGAACAAGAGAGCACATGAGAGCATAAAATGGTGTTTTTTGGAGTTGTATATGGAGTTTGGAGCTAAAATTTTGTTTCAAGGTCTTTTGAAAAAAAATTATTATGTTAAATTCATTTTTTTCTCATTATATATTTTAATTTTGAATTTCATTCAATAATCTTGTCAAATTTTCACAAGATAGACATATAGAAAAAGAACTAGTTTGAAAAGATGATTTGGTCATCATCAAGTGCATACTTATCAAGAATATTAAATGGATAATTATACATCCACATTATACCATATATATAACTATTATGTCTCACTTTAGGCAATATTTAGCAACTACAGGTCAATAACAATAAGTCTTGAATTAACCCTACAAAAGTGGAGTTCTAAAATATGCAAAGGTGAATAAATGGAGTTAAGGTATTGATAAAATTTAGAGCCCTATTTTTAAGAAATATATCCATTTAAAAATAAAACATGCATCTCACTTATACTATTCCCCCCTTTAGATTATTTTTAGAAGAGACATGAGGCCAAACATGCATGGAAGTTGCATGAAAGATAACTCAAGTTGAACTCTAAGTGTTAAGTCAAGTCAACTCAAGATGAAAGTGAAGGTAACTAAAGTATAAATTTAATATGAATGTGATACCAAGATGAATTAACTAAAAACCAAAAATATTTAATTAAATAAGATCAAAATTTGCACGTAATATCACAATAAATTAACTTAAGATTCAAGATGAATGAAGAGACCTTTGACTTTTCACACATGTAAAAAAAGTTTATCTCTATCCTACGACACCATATTAAATGATATAATATTTAAACTAAAATGATTCATTGGATTTTATGTTGAATTAAAATTGAATTTGAAGGTGGATTTTGATTTTTAGTTGAAGCAGGAGTGAACTAGAACTTGCATGTGGACTCATCTAGAACTTATTATCTTCTCTATTATTATTATTATTATACACACATTCATTTTTAATTATTATTAGGATTTTATTCCTTTGGATGACTAAAAATATACCAAATATTCATACTACACCTTTAAAGCAATAAAGAGTTAAAATATTCCTCTATCTTCAAGTTATTTATGAAGTGTGTTATTAATTTATTGATAAAACTTAGTGAATGGTTGTTTTTACTATGTTTATGTATGAATATATCACCTTTATGAACCAAATTAGAATTATTTAACATCATATAAATTGTATAAGTTTTATTTCTACCTAAGTTGGAAGTGAATTCAATGATTATTCATTCTTCCCAAGTTAGTGTAGGAGTCTATCAAGACCTTTGTATGAAATATTTTTGTAAGAGTCATTGTATGGAGATGAAGTGAATGTGTGCATGTTATTTATCTTAAAAATTATTTCAAGTATATTTATAATTGACTTTAATACTAGATCATTACTCTAATTTTTAGTTTTCATTTCTATTTTCAACTTTAATATAACTCCTTCTACCCTTTTCCTTATCAAGAAAACATAGAATGAGATAGTTTGGATAAAATTAGGTGAGTGTAACAAATATAAATATACATTAATATAGATATTATATAAAATATAAGATACAAAACCTTAAATATTTTCCATTTTATCAATATAAGTGATATTAGGTGCAAGTTCTTTGTAGGGTGCACTTTTGAGTGATAATAGTTTTTGATACGCTTGATGGGATAATAACATAAAATATTTATAAATATTGGTAATGGTTTTATAAATTTAAAATAAATAAATTTCTCCAGTACTCAATATTTGGTTAATCCAAATTATATAAACCTAGTTTAATCAATCCAAGTAATTGATAATATCAATTTGTATGTATTTCTATCCTTCATTTTGTGAAAATACAACTTTTGTACCTTCATATCCCTCATATCAAGATGATAATATTTATGGATTAATATTAAGTATAAATATAAAATAAGGATATCAATATTATCATTATATTTACCCCCATCCCACACTTAATAATGTTTCCATTAAACCTTGGCAAAATCATGTTCTTTCAAATCAACCTAAAATAAGTGTGTACGAGATTATACCTAAAATTGAGAGACAATTTATGCAGATTGATAGGGAATAAAAATACAGTATGAATAAAGAAGATATTTTATATAAAGATTATGTAAATTATAAATATATTTAATAATTTAAGAGATACAATAAGGCTACAATAGAAATGATACAACAAGTACCCCTGACAGTACAAAGAATTGAGTCCAAAATCCCCAATTGGAAAAGAGAACTAGAACCCATTGAACCTTAAAGAGATTCTAATTGATTAAATATTATATGTTTTATGACTTTTAATAATATTAAATATCTTAATATCATTCCATATTGTACTAATACCCTTGATTATGGCATTCCTACTCTTGAGAAAAAGCCTTTTCCCATGCCTATCCAAAATCAAGAGAAGGAGAAAGTTGTTAAAGTGAAACCAAGAAGGTTTCCAAGTTTCTTGAGCACTCCACCCATCCATAAAAATTAATTTCTCCATGAATATGAATTTTATATTTTTATTTTTGAGTGGAGATATAAGTATGAAGCATTGAAGCATGAATCTTTAACATAAGTTTTTCCCCCTTCTTTCAAAGAAATATTGAATAAAAGACTTCTTAATGCCTCTTCAATGCCAAATCCCATTAAATATCAGAAAATAATGACCTATATTCCTATTTAAAAAAAATTAATCTCTTTCCCTCCACCATATCCATTTTTGAAAGATAACTTATTATATGGAAGGCAAAAGAAGAACATGTAGGTGAAGATGAGAATTTGTCAAGAGAGGATGATCAAGAGTTATGTTGGTCAAATGAAATTCAATTTGGCATAGAAGGAGATCATGTTGTATCAATTTAAGATCCATTAAAAAATAAAATTTTATCATAAAGTGAGCCTTAATAATCCTATAATGAAGATGTTCTAGAAGATATGGCAGCAACTAGTGAGATTACAACTAGGGTTTTAAAAGGTAACAACCCTATGCATGAACTATGTAAAGATAAAGGAGCTACAAGTGAGGATCATGAATATTTTGATGAAGATATTTAAAAATATTTAATAGTTAAAAATCAATATGGAATATCTAAAAATGTCACAGAAAACCAAAAAAAGTATTATAATGAGCCAGTAAAGGTTAAAATTGTAGATATTCTTATTGATCAAAATATGGTTACATTGAAGAGCTTAATATTGAAGATAAATATGAGGTGAGTATTGAAACACATGATGAATTTATTTATATTTAACATATGTTTTATTATGTTTATTCACTTGGAGACAAGTCAAATAGGTTGACAAAAAAGAAAAGAGTTGATCCAATTACAATGGCAATTAAACATCAATTTGTTCCTCATCTTTGTCAAGCACATAGAAATGACTTAATAGCTTATTATTTTGATCCAAGTAGATATTTAATGTTTTGAATAATATTTTTATATTTTTAATTTCATCAATGTGTTTTTATGTATATGTTTTGATCATATCTTTAGTTTTCACATTCCTCTAAGTGTTATCTTGCACATCTTTTAGTTGGTAGTTGTTCTAGTTTTTAATTCAATAAGTGCTTATGCATGAGTGTTTTAATTTATCAAGGAAGACATTTTAATTTTAAAATTTTATGATATTTTCATGAATCCATAATCCAATGGATAAATATATTGATCTTGAATGTTTAGTAGGAAAATGCCCATCAAACTCGCTAAGAATGTTGATAATTTTGCCACTATTGGTCAAAGTTGTTTATGTAAAGATTTTAAGGAAGACATCATTAATTTATTAAAGGTAAAAAAATGTCTTCAAAACATCATAAAATATTTATCAGGATAAAATAATTCTAAAAAAAAACTCACAAGTCCAAATTTTGACAAAGGTTTCTTTTATTCCTCTAATTAACTATTTGCAAGCTATTGAAGGCAATTTTTAGATGCTCAGTAAATGAATGTGAATATGAATTGGATAAAAAAATATTAAGGTGATTTTTTTTCCATATTTATTAAATATTACATAATTTTTTTATATTAAACTATCTTAACTTTATGAATAATCTTTAAGAAGAATAATTACTCTAAAACCTTTCATAAACCCTCATGGCTTGGTTTTAAGTAACATGTTTGAATTTTTGAGTTATTTTTTGAAAATTAAATTTAGTGTGAGATATTATGGTGCATATAAGATATTTATACCCTTTATTATTCAAAATATTAGTGTAAATAATAAACAAAGGTATAAGCAACAAGGTTTTAAGCAAGTAAGAGAGACAACTAGAAAAGACAATTTTTGAATGGTTTAAGTGATTGGTTGAGCACATAAAATTATTTTAATGATAATATATGTTATAATAAAAAAAAATAATGATGTATTTAGTCCTCATAAAATTTAATAAAATTTTAAAACATAGTCCTAAATGTGTTTAGAAATGAAATTGGGCAAGCTAGTCAATATCAAAAAGTACATATTTTGAGGTTTATTAAATGAAAAACCTTGAAATTAGATATGGGGGTCTATTTTTATGTATGTAAATATTTAATTTTTTTTTTAATTACATATTTTACCAAATGAGAGATAAAATTTTAATACATAGGTCTGCTCATGAAGGGAATGAAGGTTTTCACTTTTTTACTCACAAAAAGAGTTGGAAATGAGTGTTTTAGGTACCTCCAATGGAAAAAATTAAGTTTAGAGGGTGAATAATTCATGAAAAAATATAAATAAATGATAATAAAATGAAAACCAATTCAAATTAGGGTCAGCTCATTGAAAACCATTTTCAATTTATCCCTAGGGCTACAAGCAAGCACTTTTTATGATTTTTTTTGATGGAGTGTGGTGAAGAGTTTTAGAGGTTTCAAAAAATTTAAGGTCTTACCCATTTATACATATAAAAAAAAACATAATAGGAGTGTTTTTTTAGGTGTGAAACTCATTTTACACTTCCCAATCCAAATCAAGGTTTTTTTAGAACAAGAGAATATATGAGAGCATAAAATGGTGTTTTTTGAAGTTGTACATGGAGTTTTGAACTAAAATTTTGTTTGAAAGTCAATTCCACCATTTTTATTATGTTAAAATCATATTTTTTCTCCTTATATATTTTAATTATGAAGATTCATCAATTTTTTAGCTCTCACAGTGCATTTAAGAAATTGATCAAAGTTGAACAAGATAGGCATATGGAAGAAGAACCAATTTGGAAAGTTGATTTGGTAATCATCAAATGAATACCTATAAATAGTATTAAATGGATAATTTATAATCATAATTATCCCCTCTCTAACTATGGCACACCATTTTGGGCTAAATTTAGTGCTATAGGTCAACAACAAGAAGTCTTGAATTAACCCTACAAAAGTGGAGTTATAAAATATGCAAAGGTGAATAAGTGGAGTTAAAGCATTGATAAAATTTATAGCCCTAATTTTATAAAATTTATCTATTTAAAAAATAAAAATGCAAGTTGAACTCCAAGTGTGAATTCAAGACAATTCTAGTCAACTCAAGATGCACGTGAAGATAGCTAAAGTATAAGTTTAATATGTATGCAAGACCAAGAGGATTTAACTAAATAGAAAAAATAGTTAACTAAAGAAGATTAAAAGTTAAATGAAAGATCCCAAGAAGTTAATTTAAGATTCAAGATGTGTGAAGAGCCCTTTGAGTTTTCAAACATGCACAAATAGCCTCCATCTCTCCTAACATGCCATACTCCATGAAATAATGTTTAAACTAAAATTAAATGTTGTATTTTAGATGGAATTAAAAGTGGAGTTGAAAGTGAAGTTTAATTTTGAGTAAAATTTTTAGTTGAAACAGGAGTGAACTAGGACTTGTATGTGGACTCCTCTACAACTTATTATATTCTCACCTTCTTCTTATTTTATATATGTACATTAATTTTTGAATTAGTATATTATGCCTTTGGATTACTAAAACTCTGATAAAATTTTATACTACCTTAGCTTTCAAGTAATAAAGAGCTCGATGTTTCCTTCATCTTCAAGTTGTTCATGAAGTGTGTTCTTAATTCATTGATAGAACTTAATGAATGATTATTTTCCCTATATTTATGTATAAATATATCACTTTATGTAAAAAAATAAACATTATTTTAGGTCATATAAAGTGTATAAATTTGATTTCAACTTAATCTGGAAGTGAATTCAACCATTGTTCACTCTTCCCAAGTTAGTGGATGTGTCTGCTAAGACTTTTGTTTAAAATACTTTTACAAGAGTAATTATACAAAGATTAAGTGAATGTGTGAAATTTATTTAGATTTAAAAGTGTGTAAAGTATAATCATAATTGAATTTAATATTGGTGCATCACCCCAATTTCTAGGTTTCATTTCTATTTTCAGCTTTATCATAACTCCTTTTACCCTTTTCCTAGTCAAGATAAAATGAAATGAGATAGTTTAGATATAAGTAGGTGAATGTACCATAGGGAACCAACCCTTTATATATATTTTTTATCCAATAAAATGTCCCATACATAAGAGATTTACCATTGTATCAACATAAGAAAAAATAAGCATAATTTCTTTACAGGGTGTGCTTCTAAGTGATAACACATGCTTCCATAAGATAAAACCATGTTATATGTATAATAATTTAATACAACCCAAATTAAAAACATTACATATATATATGAAACATGGTTAATCATATCATCTATTATTATTTTAACTAGATTATGTCCTTTTAAATGAGTTTAATTTTCTCAAACATTACTGTTGATCAAATTTGACCCTAGGTCAAATCAGGTCAACCCCATATATATTCAAACTTCCCATAGGGTCCTTATAGGTCATAAAATGTCCAACATGATACTAAGTGGGGTTAAGTAATTTTTTTAAGGTCACTTAATATGTTTTAATCTTGTCACATTTGCCTAGTTTGTCATAATAACCTTTTTGGACACTTTTTTATCATTTTAAGTGAAATGTATGGTTTATCACAAAGGAAAAAAGGTTTCAAGATGTTATATAACATACTACATGGCATATAAGTGTTAGAATATAGTTTTATACTAAAAAGGTTTCAATTACAATGTATAAATAAGAAGATCATCTATAAAAGAGTTAGTTTCAGACAATTATATGGACTAAGGTGATTGGTTTGGCACGTGTGATGCTTCAAAAAGGTGTGTTGAGATCTATACATGTATTTTATATGTTCAAAAAGTTTAAACAAGTCCAAAATTTGAAAAAAATAATCTCTCTTTCTCATCACTCTCTTGGGCATGTCAATAAGATAAAAAAGTTTGCACTTGGTACAGATAGGAGAAGAAGAGTTGTACTGAGTGCACTTGGTGGATGTTAGTAGTATTTATCATATTACATTCCATGGTCATGGTTTCTAGATTATGGTTTGTGCTTCATGAATAATCAATAAGATTGTTAATACCTCCAAAATAAATGTACATTCCTAACACCTTAGTTTTCTCCTCTATTTGCATTGGCCTACGTGAACCAAGTGATGTATGTAGGTCGAAAGAACATGTTCTCCCATTTCACATTATTTTCAATTAGTTTGGCATGTGTGGTCATAGGAAGATAATATGAAGCATCTCACTTTGTTATAAGTGAACATCATCATAGTGTGCAGATTAATGTTTGGTAATTGTAGAGTTTCATCCTCCTATGAATAGATTAAAGTCAAGGCTAATATGTTGTTTTCAATCCCTCATAGCATGGTGATCAGTTCTCTACTAAAGTTTGTCTCAAGAAGATCATTGATGGAGTACAAGGCCTAGAACACCTAATATAGTCAAGTATATTTGAAGTAGGCATCTAAAGGTTTCATGATCAGACCTAAACTAGGAATCAATATATGTTTGGAAGCATTTGAGCCTATATTGGCATCTCAAATAGGTTTATGGATTAGGAGAATACCAATGTCTGATTGTTGAGGTCATTACCTACATCCACACTTGAGTTCAAAGTCTTAGAATTAAATAAACTTGAAGAGTGGGAAGTTTACCTTGACTTATCTAAAATAGACTTTGATCTGTACATCATCATTCTTGGTGAGTGACTACGAGATCTGTGTGAGCCCAAATGGTTTCTTTCTTACAGCTTAAGCCTAGTTTTAACGTGCCAATATAAGAAGGGGTTTCTAGGTCAAGAGAGGTAATTGTAGAATTTATTCTCAATTTATTCAAGTTTATACTAAAAAAGTTAGTGAAAAATAGTACCATTGAAGCCAAAATGAACTTACAATGTAATAGTGACTTAATGTGTTGATGGTGAAAGATGGTCACATGATCTCAAGGTAGAGACAAGTCCATTCAAGTGTGATGTGGTTCCAGTAACCTTAGAGAAACTAAAATATATGAATTATAGTAGCAAAACCAATATCATCACCTATAGTATCATCTTAACTCCTCTAATAAGAAATGCTTATAGTTTGACATAGTCATAAACTAGTCTAAATAATGGAGAATGCATGTTTGGGATGTTGAATGAGCTATAAAGTGGATTATCACATAATAATTCACACTCATTATGATGATAAAAAAATTTCATGTAATTATAAAAGGGAAGGAAATAGATCAAAGGTTGAGAAAACTAGATTCTCAAACCTCAAACTCAGTCTACCAGAAATTTGTAGACAATACACAGACCTAAAAGCTAGTTTAAGGAATTTAAAGGTTTGAGGGTGCTAGAAACACAACTAGGGTTTAAAACTTGGTACATAATGTAATCATAAACTAATAAAGATCTCCATGGTATAATATAGGTCAAAATAATAGGGTAGATTGTCTATGTTTTGTCTTAGACCAAAGGCACTCCCCAAACAACTTAACTTACAAACCTAGTATATCCATGATGAAAGGATGAATGGAGAGATTTAGAAACATTTTGAGATGATGTATAGAGTTGTTTTGAATGTAAAAAAATATTTAAGGGAACCTAAAATCACTAAGATAACTCAAAAGTGGTTAAATACTCACATACATAGTCTAGGCCTATTAGGCCTAAACCCTTAAGCTACCTAACTTTATTCACATGACCATATGATGATGATAATAAAAAAATTGAGAGAATTCATGGGATAGTGGAGGGTTTTTAAGACCCATTAGTTTGTAGAGAATATCTAAAATTAGCTATTTTTGGCCTAAATCTATCTCATGCCTATTCAAAATGCAAGTAGGAGCTCAAGAAGCCATTTTATTTTGCCCATATCTATACGAATAGTGTGCATGGTGACTAAAGTAGTTAGGTATAGTTGATATGGGTCTTGAACTTGATCTCAGTGTAATTGGTTTGAGTATTAAGGGTCTAACTTTTATGAATCAATGTTAAGAGCCTAAATGACCTAAAACCTTCATAAGAACTAGATGAATATAAAGGCATCTAAAAGAGGTCAAATGACCTAAAAAATGACTTAGGCCTTTTTGGAACTCTCCCAAGATCACCACCATCCATTTTTTTAATACCATCACTTGTACAAATAGACCTAATTCTATGTTTTTTGTAGTATTTGAAGTGTTTTATAAGTGAGAAAAGGAATTGATACATGAAAATCATTTGGGGAGGTGTCTAGATATGTGTTTCAACTCCTAAAACTCAATTATCACCTTGGTCATGCTTGGAAACCCCTTTATCAAATTGGTTATTGTAGTTAGTCTTGAATAACAAAGTGATAAAAAATATGTCTATCAAAGTTGATTATGAGAAGTTTTTTTTTAGTTTAATTAAGGTCTATTTGATATACTAGAGGACAAAGAGGTGTGAATCAGTTATCTAACACCTTTATAATAAAACTTATTATGTGTAGGTCACTTAAATGACAAGTGTGAAGATAGGCCTAGAAGGCTAGTGAGCAGTTGTAGATAAGTGAACAACAAGTGTCAAGGAGGAGGATATCACTTTAAGGGATATGATTACTTGAATAAATCATGTTCTCACTTCCTTAGGTTAGATTGTATGTGTTAATAACTTATATGGTAGTTTTTAATAATTAAATGGACTCTTCATCATCATGGTAGTTTGAAGAATGAGAATGGAGTGTCTCTATGCCAAATTGAGGGAGATGTCATGTTTGTGATGGGGACATATTCAAGAAGACCTCATGATTTATTCCTTAACTCTATTATCTTACATTGTAATTGGTTTTCACATTTTGACACTTGGCATTATCAATTTCCAAATTCACTTCTTATCTCTCCCTCTTCATGCTTTATATATTCAAGACATTTTGGCATTGTAAAGGAATCCACAATTGGTATGGCATAGCCCTGCTGGTTTTGACATCTTATTTTACCTTTGAATAAAGTTATAAAGTTGATGTTGTTTTTTCAACTCTTATCTAACTATGTCATGTAGTGTATTTGGATTAAAATTGATGAATTTCTTCTCCTTACTTCCATTTTTCTCTTGTATGCATTGTGTGAGTAGTAACATCTCTTATAATAGGTCTCATGAAGTGTTTGTGTTTGTTAAGTGTGTTTTTAAGTTTGAGAGAGACTAGTAGTGTCTAATATCAGACATCCTTTTCACCCATATTTGGATATGAATAACAATCTACTTTCATGTAAAAACACTTATACTAGAAGAACATTGAGTTGAGATTAGTTTTAGCAGTCTTTTTTTTTAGTGCAAATGCATGTATGTTGGTGGAATTTTCTTTGGTGTAATTTATTTTTCACCCCCAATAGTTATTATCCTAGTGTAGTGTGTGATCCTAAAAAATAGATGAATGGAGCTAGCCCATAATCTAGAGGTTTACCCCTAGTGTAGATAACCCAAGGTCTAGGGGTAATCCCATGTTAGCCAAATTTGGAGAGGTTTGAACCACCTCCTCTAAGGGTGAAATATTTAGTTATAAAAATTAAATATAAAATAATTATGTTTAATGTATTTCAATACAAATTTTTATTATTTTTAATGCTTGAAACAATGATTTTGTTAATCTAATGTATAAGATTTTAAATATTGAACAAGATTTTCATTTTCAAGTAATTAGACTATCTCCAAGAACTAAGAGTTTAATAGTATCTCAAATGTTTAAATATAGATATTTGATGCCAATTTCCTCCTTAGAACTCCCAAAAATTAAAGGAAAGTAATTAATTAAGTTAAATTATATATAAAATTACCATGTCTAGTGAGGGAAGGATGGTTTCAAAAACTTTTCCATATAATTTCCCATCTCAACCCAATATCTTATTTTAAAACTTATCATACTCTCCTCCATACTCATACAAAGTAAAGAAATATTCAAATCATGAACATGGAAAAAACCAAAATTTATAACAAAATTAAAACTTATCAAAATAAATAAACAAAATGGTCAAATAAATCAATGGAATGTAGCCTAAAAATATTGTAATTAAATAAATGAATAATTATTCAGAGTTTAAATAATGAGAAACATAAGAGATAAGTGGCTAAGTATCCTTAAAATATCTATTCAAAATAAATAGTGATGCTTTCAAAATTAATAGAGATCAATTAAAATAAAAACATCCATCATACTAACATATTACATTGAAATTAAAATTCCACATTACTTGCACTACATGGTTTAAGAATCCACACAAGGGGAAAAATAATATATGTCACCATAATATAATCCTTTGTTACCTATATGAGGTAAAAAAAACAATAAAATTTTAATGTAATATTTTCTACAAATCTCAACATATAGTGTTCATCTCAAAGGTTATCTTTTCAATAACCAAAAATGAGTGAGTGGAGGGGAACCTTGTTCATAAATTAACCATTTTTAATAGATAATTCATGATGAACTCACTTGAAATATTTAAGGTGATACTATATGTAAAGGGGAAAGTGGGGTTTTAACCTATGTGAAGCTCTATTTCCTAGTTTACAACCTAGTTCAAACTAGAATGAACAAGTTCTTAACATATCCCTAAAACCCACCCTTATATCAATACTAAATTCATATAAAAATGATGCTAAGTTACATGACACAAAATATATTACAAAGAAGATATTACACTATAATTTGTTGAAATGGGTGCTATATGCATAATGTACATCATAAGTACATTCACATGTACATAGGTATATGCTATTTGTATAACACCATTAAAAATTTTCAACTTAACTCATACATATCGATCACACAACAACATATTTATTTCATATAAGATGAAATTTGTCCCAAACATTCCATATAGATACTAATTTAACCTTTTAGGTTTTTACACATGCAATTCTTATGTTTGGTTAAAGGGCTGAGATGTCTAAATAACTTAAATAAATATGAAATAGTTAAGTATTGATTTATTATGACCTTTGAATTTTTTTTAATTTATAATAATATAAATAAGTAGGGATAAATATAGATAGGTAAAAACTAATTATCATGGATGATCTAGGTTCTAAAATTTGAGATTTAAGTAGTAGAATGTGTCATAAATAGGATTCTGGTGTTCATATTCTCACTAGACAATAATGCCTAGTTTGGATAGTAGTGACATTTGTGTGTAGTGTCCATAATGTGGTTCTAATGTCCCCTTTGTGAATTGTTATTATTTTTTAGGATCACCTATACCTATGTCTATATGTTCTATTATTGCATGATCGAAACATGTAGCTTTGTATTGTACCTATAAAACTTGATTTGTTATACAAACCCTAATCTCCTTTCATGTATGACATAAGAAATAATTTTATGTGTGTTATTAGGATAGACTATACATCCTCAACACCCTACTATGTATAGATTTTCCTACATACCAATCCTTCGAGAAGGGATCAAATTCGATGTAGTTCTCCCACCTAGTGATTGATGTATGTGCAAGTGAATGATAGAATGAGAGTGGCCTTGGATGTCTTAAATGTAATTTAGCTTTGAAATTATTGAAAACTAGACTTAATGATATTGTAGATGGTATTATGCAGAAAGTAGGGTAGAATAGGGAATAAATACCTTCAGTTTGCATAACTTTGTCTTTGGTTTGAATAAATTTTGCATCTATTTTCCATCTAGTGAATAGAGTGGTTTAGAATTTTATTTATAGGGTTCTATTACATGTGCACATAAGAAAATAAAGTTAGGCCAACCATAAAAGAGGCACACATTTGAAAAACTATCTTTTAAAAAGAGTTGGGGTTAAGGACAATAACACTCGATTGGAAACACTAGCACCATGTGTCTTTAGTATCCCAAATGTGGTGCTAAGTCCCTTTTCAAAATCTACTAAGAAATTTTGATTAGGATATGGTATGATAGTTCTAGGAATGTGTCTAAACTAGCTTTAGGTGACTATGGTCTGATGAATGATTGGAAATGTAAGTCTAATACTCAAGGATAGGTCTATGGATAGCTTAGGGATAGGGTAATTCAAGTGACAATCTTAGCATATAATTACCACTTTTAGGTGATTACAAATGCATAATGATGCAAGGGGTTAAATAATTGTATTTGAAATAAAAACATACATATAATACCACTAAGGTTTAGAAAACATATGAATAACTTATGTAACACTAGTCCAAAATGGTATTAAAAATAATGGATATAAGGGATACCAACACATAAAAACATAATGGAGATAGGAAAACTATTAATTATACATGAGGTAGTAATTTTTCCCCATGAATTTCTTCCCTTCTGTGATGACAACCTATGCTCAGGCTATGGCCTTGGCCCTATGGTGTCCTTTGCCTTGCTTTATTCCTAGGTCGTTCATGTCTCTTCCTCTTTCTTTCACTATGGGAAGATGATGATTTTTAAAGCATCTACATCAAAGGGATTGATGCCCACAGAATTTTAGGCTAGGGTAAACCAAGTGAAGAGCATGAAGTCATTAAAGGGAGAGATTTTTAGTCCTTTTGTGCAGCCACCACTTAAAATTTATGAAGAATATGGGAGTTTTGGTAAAAATATCTTAGAAGACTTATAGTTTCCCCTTGCCATGTTGATTTTGAAGGTTAGGGCATCTTCAAAAAATGTCTATTTGGATCAATCTAGGGGTTTGAATCCTTTAGTGGTAAATTTTGAGGGTAAATTACTAAAGGATATTATTGAATTTGAAGCATGGTTTATGAAGATGGCCATGATTTGCAATTTTGATAGGTTTTGGTCATCTCTCCCAACTTTGTATAAATAGATTTCTCTATCTTAATAACCATTATTGATAGGTCATTTGGAAATTTACCCTTGTGCTAGAGGTTTTTTTATTGTATATTTTGATGATTTGATCAATTAGAATAAAATCCTTCAAGCTAAATCTTGGAATCTTGATAATCATATTATTTTATTAAAACCATGGTTACCTGATTTTAACCCACTAATGGAAAATCTTTCCATTTGACTGATTTGGATAAGGTTATCATATCTTCCTCTTCGGTTATGAAATAAACCTAGGCTTATAGTTATCAATAAAACTTTGGGGTAATTATTGGTAATTAATGATTCTTCACTTAATTTTTATAAGATTACTTTTGTAAGATTATTGATTTATTTATATATCTCTAAATTTTTCCCTAAGATGATCAAATTAAAAGTAAAAGACAAGTGTTGGTCTCAATCTATTGAATTTAAAGGTATACCTTGTATATGTATAAACTTCTTCCAAGTGGATCATGTTTCAAATTCCTATCCCAAATTCAAGATAAATTTAGTATCTTCTTGGGGGAAGGAGAATGAAGAAGAGCTTATGTCAATGCTTTTAGTTAGCAATCATAGATTGAATTCTAGTAATATTGTAGAATCTTTTACTGAAAAGGTTTTTGAAATTAGTAAAAGGATGTGCTCACCTCTATGAATTACAATAATGTTGGATATATTGAAAATAAATAAAGGGATATAAAAATTAATAATATATTAGATAAATGTAATATTGAAAAGGCAGACAATCTAGAAAGTGGGGTTTTTGATAAGTTAAGTACTGTAGAATAATGGAAAGTGGTTAGAAATAGAAAGAAAGGCCATCACTTTCCAAATAATTTTTTTAGGACCTCAAGTTTTAATAGATTATGGAAGAAGGTAGATTTTTAATTTGAGTAATATTTGTCACTTTTATTTTATGATTTCTTCCTTGACAGTTTTTCTACCAATTCAGGGAATTTTGGATTTTTGAGTACTATGTTTATGGGCCAAGGGGCTCATTTTTCCCTAAGTATCAGTCCAAAAAACATTATACATGAGGTAAGTGGTAATTATATAGGTTCATAAATGTAATATAGTATTTTCTCTGTATTCTCAAAATCAATAACCAATCATGAATCTCAATTGTAGTCAAAATGATGACTTCCTAAGTAAAAATCCATATGCATAGTAGCTAAGTGTATTAAAAAGTATCATAAATATCTCTATCTCATGAATAATATAAACATTTTTTTGTTAGTTATAATACCAGCACAAATCAAAGTCTCAACACACACCTAACACCTATTATCCAATGTCAAAATGTAGGTAATCATGATATAATTACTCAAATTAATATCTTAATTGACCATATACATCATATAAATAGAGATTTACTAAAATAATTTAATAATGTATAGTATAGTAATAAAAATACACAATAATGGAGAATTATTCCTCCTATATAGTTTAGTACATGTTAATAAAAACCATACAAATATATGAAGTAAAGTGCTATCAAAATTTGTCCTCACATTTGATCTAAATCAAGGCCTTGAAGGTATTTACTTCAATAATATTATACCATTTGCATGATGACCTCCATCTATGGTAAGTCTATGTCAAGGAAAATTTTCCATGCATCCTCAACTCAAGCATATAGAAGGCATGATTTATATTAACAATTCAATCTTGACACATCCACAACCTCCAACTACTAAGGAAATGACAAGGTTATTTGATGTCATTCCTATGTGTGGTGTCATATATCACCACAATAAAAATAAGTACCATGTGGACATCCCATTTTGGCTTGCATATATTTTCCCTATGTGATCATACACCCATGCTTCATATAGTTTTAGACTATAGATGTTGTTGGACTTTTTTTTTGGTTTGATTCCTTTGAGTTGTACACCTAGTCTCAAATTAAAGAATAATATCATCGAGGTGAGGAGGATCTATATTATCCACATGCACATGGTGTCCAATATAATCTCAATTTTATAAGGATATATGAACACTTGATAGGTGTTTCTATTTTAACCTCTATATTAGTTGATTATGTTGTAAGTAATTTTTGGTGTTATATATTTGAACCCTAGCTGAGAAGGGGATTGTTTAAGTTCTCTACTCAAATCTAGTCTAATATGGGACTGACCCTAGGCTATGGGTAACCTATCATAGGGTCAAACCTATGGAGAAGGCTGGATTCCTTCTAGATATATCACCTAAATTAAATTTTGAATGGGAAAAGGGAGATATAAATGGGTAACAATGCATAAAAACATGTAAATGAGGTGATGCACCAATAATTTGATTGTTCATCCACTCTATCTAAACTTCTAAAAAACATTAATGAGATCAAATTTGAAACTCTAAATGGCTATTTATGCATTATTATTTCATGTAGAGGTTCACTGAATGATCAAAAACCTAAGGGAAGTGATGGAGAGGTCTGATTTAAGGCAATAACCATTCAATGTATCCACTTGCTAAATTCAATCAAATGACATTAAACACTAAACATGACCTACAAAACAAGATAAACTAGTAGCTAGGTGAGATTTAGGATTTGATAAGGGAGAATTTTATACCACATATGCAAATCAGTATGACATTGACACACTATACCATAATAATAAAATCTAAAAAAAGTCCTTTATTTATCTCAAGAGGTTACAAAGATCAAATTTGGGTAGAGTTTAGCCATGCCCAATAGAGGTATTACTAAGCCATTTTCAAGGGTTAAAAGCCTATATTTATAGAAAAGAGAAAGAAAGAGAGATTTTTGCATTGAAAGAGGCCCACCCACTTTCAATGGATTAACACTATAGAGGATGCTGACTTAGGATCTTATCAATAAGGCACAGCTTCAAAGGCCTTGTAAAAGAATTAAATGCTTAACTGCCTCTATACAATCACCAAATCTTCATTTTAGGACTCTATGCCATATTTTAATTGATTTACTGATAAGGACCAACTCTTCATGCCTCAAAACTGATAGATCCATGTCATTTTTTAGATTTAAAACCAATCACATTCATTAGTTTTCTTGTAGCTTTCATATCAATGAGATGGGAATCACCAAATATTTGATCTCGATTTGACACTCAATCACCACCCTTCTATTTATATCAGTTCTTAAAATATGTATTCTACATTTACAAAGTTTTAATGACCCCCTTTGATCCTGAAATATACATTTTGGTTCAATATTGTGTTGTGTCCACATTCAACCTCTTTGTATTTACTTATCTTGGCTAAAAAATGGCTCATCGACTTCTATCAAAAATGTCTTGGGCTTGTCCTCTATTTAGTAGCTATCAAAAAATGAATTTGATCATTAACATATTGACTAATATTACTCTATTAGATCTTACTCATATAGACAGATTTTGATCATCGATCGTCTACCAACTGAATGTGCTTATGTCACTTGTCATGTATGCATTTGCTCTCAAGATTCACTAAATTCTTTGACCTTATGCTCACCATTGATCTTGGATACATGATTGAATGTGTACCATTGATCTATCTGTCCCTATTAACTTGTCAATCATCACCCACCATTAGATATTTTATATGATTGAATGTAGATCCTTGATTTGAATGTTTGAAATCAAATAGCTACTTTATGAGGCCTCACTCTGACATCCATGTGCCTGTAATTGATGTATACATGAACATATTTGATGTTCATATGACCATAAATGTTTGATCCCCAATGAATTATTGTTGAGATTTAATTTGAAATTTTTGTCGATGTATTTGAGACATTTTAAAACAAACAGTCTTTTTTTGTGCTTAAATTTGACACTTGTGGGACCATCTTGAACATTTTTGAATTAAAATAACTATTCACCATAGCCTAAAATTGACATTTGTGTAGTTTTCATTACCTTATTAGAACACAAATTCCTTAGGATATTTCCTTTATATCTTTAATTGGACATTTATTCTAGACTATGTGTCTCGACCACTTTCTCTAAAGGAATTTTTTGGCTCTTTTGCATCAGATAAAATGTCTAGAAAAATTTTCATGGGACAATTGCCCAAAAGAATTAAATTTCATTTATCTTTGCCTTGGATAATTTCTTTTAGACAAAATGTCCAATAGAATTCATGCCTTTGGGAAAATTGTCCTAGACAGTTTTCCCAAAAGAATTGTACTTGGACTTTTGTCTTCATGATTTTTTGCTTTTCAAATGACATTTTTGACCCTTCAGAACTTTTATCTAGGATACTTTCCCAAAAAATAACCCTTTATAATTTTTGTTGTGTAAAATGTTTGAGAGAATTTAGGTTTTTGGGACTTTTTTTTGGGACACTTTATTGTGAGAATGACCCTTCATAATTTTCAGTTAGGGCACTTTATTGTGAGAATGACCCTTTGGGTTTTTAGTTTAGGGAACTTTATCAAATAAATTATCCTTTTGAACTTTTGTTTAGGCAAATTTCCCTAAAAGATACCCTTCAAAACTTTTTTATAGGACTTTCCTTGAAAAATGACCCTTCATGAATTTTGTTTCAGACAAAATGTCTAAAATAATTCTCGATATTTAGCCAAAAAAATTGAAATAAATCTCCCAAAGGAAATATTAGCACTTAACCAAATAAAAGATCCAAAATAATTTATCATAGAAAAATAAAGACCCAAAATAATTTTCCTAAGAGAATGAAAACTTAGTCAAATAAAAGGTCTAAAAGAATTTAACTTTAGCCCAATAAAAACTGAAATAATTCCCAAGTAAATACTTAGCCAAAAAAAGGTTTTGTACTTAGATTTTCCAAGGTTTGTAAGCTATTTTGAACTCATGCTTGAAATTTTGCTTGATCCTTAAAGGCGTGAATGAACTATGAAGACCTGAAGCTTGTGTAGACTTATTCAATGACCTTGAACTACTTGGTTTCACCATGAAACCTACTCAAGAACCTTTTTTCACTCTTCAGACCTATCCCCTTAGAATTTTAAAAATACACTTTAAGCAAGATTAAAGTGTTTTAAAATATTTACACTTTGTATGATCCCTTTAGTCCACTCATTCCATCTATAACTCTATTCATTTATTTAACCATTCCACCACTCTCTCAATATGAACCTTGCTACATAACTATCTAGTTAAAAAAATTTATATGTGGGACAAAAAATGGCCAACATCTTTGGTGGCTCAGCTAGGTAGCATGCCTTCTATACTTGAACACCATAATTTGCACATTACATATGATTGCAAGAGAAATCTTGATTTTCAAAGACAATAGACTCCAAAAAAATAGGGAAGGAAATAAAATAAAGTAGGAAAACTATCATAATGAAGAAAATGTGCAAATAAAGCACTTATCTAAGATAAAATATAAAAAAAATAATCTAATTAATCATGACAAAACATGGTCCACATGGATCAAAAGGGAAACACATGAATTTACTCATTCTAGGGGAATGTACAAGTTACAAAGTAGGGTGTTTATTAAACATGACCTTTGAAGAGGTAGTCTTCTTTCCAACTATTTCTCTTAACATCTCCTATAATGAGCCATCAATAAAAAACTAGTCACCAATAAAGATAAACTCATCTTACATATCAAGATATTTTTCATATTGTTTGTCAACTACAACCTTGTCTTGTGACATCTCACCTATACACTATCCTTGAGTGACCTCATATTTATTATGTACTATTATAAGTTCATCAAGCTCTTCAAGGAGATTTTAATATTCAACCTAAGATGTAACATGATCTTGAGTGGGTGATTCTTGATCAAACTTCTCACAAACATGCTCTCCAATGGGCAACATATCTTCACAAAGATATTCAATCTCTTGTAGAGATTCAAGATACAATTGCCAATCATTATTTTGTTATTTAATTTTATCAATATTAATAAGATCATTTAAAAATTTATCTTGACCCTTCTCAAGTGGAGATATCTCAACCTTATTTATGACTTCATCTTGTACCAATCCTTCATGGAGTTCTTCCATATCAAGATCATCCTTTTATTACATACCTGAGATAAATTCTTCTTTATCGTATATAATATCAATTTCACCTTGTACCTCAAGAGAAGTATCAATGAATAACTCCTCATCATACACACTTGAATAATCTTCTTCACATTCCCCAAGATCTTAACTTGCAGCTATAACCTCTTCCTCTATTTCCCATAGAATAGGCTCCTCTTGAAGAAGGGAGATTGTGGGAAGGTGATGAAATTCATTTGATTGAGAGGGAGTATGAAACATGGGAGGTTGATCAAGATCATAATTTGGGATCTTTAGGGAAATGGAATCATTTAGGGAATCTTGAAGAGGAAGGAAAGAGAAAATTTTGAGAACTTCTATATTTTGCTTCTTCCACTTGGTCATTACTTGATCAAGGTCTAAAACTTTTTTCACCTCATGGATAGCTTCAGCTTAAAGGGTAAGTGGTGCATAAAGGGGAATATAATAAGGTTTATCATATTGAATAGGCTCTTAAATTGGATTATGAATAAATTCTTGAATGGGTTCTTGAATCTAACTAGGAATTTTCATTGGCACACATTGGGCTTGATCAAGAACTTCATGGGAATAAGGAGCACAAGAATATTGGTATGGAATACAAGAGGGTTCTTGAGACAACTAATTCAACTCACCTTTATACCTCTCTAAATCCTTAATATTTTCCAATACAAAAATACACAACTCATTCCTCTCTTATGGATCATTGGATACATTTATAAACAACCCATTCACTTCCTCATATTGAGAATTTGAATAAACTTTTCTTTCATATGCTAGTGGTTTGAGATATATTTCAAGCATTCTTTATTAGAGAAAAGGATGTTCATATGAAACATTATTTTCATATGGGAAAGGTGAAATCTGGTATTGAGACTGATGTGGCTCATAAGGAAGGTAAGAGTCATGCTTTTGATAATAAAGATCATGTGGAACTTGATAAGGCTCATCATGGCTTTAATAAAAATCTTGGTAAGGATGATTAGTCTCATAAAAAGGATCATATATATCATGATAGGGATAATATGATTCATCATAGGGATGATAAGGAGGTATAACATAGGGATTTTACTCATACATAGTCATGAAAATAACATCATGATAGTGCAAATGAAATTAAATTTACTAAGAAATGGCCTAGATTGTTTAGAAGCAATTTATTAAACTTATAATCACCAAATTATTCATGAAAAACACTATTGTAATTGAAATTTCACCAAAATAACTCCAATGGCTTCCACCAGGCATACCAAAATTGTTGGTGTTCTAGATTTTCACCCTAGCTAAGAAGGGAATTGTTTAGGTCCTCTACTCAAATCTAGTCCAACATGGGACTAACCCTAGGCTATAGGTCACCTATCACAGGGTCAAATCTCTAGAGAAGGCTATATTTCTTCTATATCTATCACATAAACTAAATTTTGACTAGGAAAAGGAGAGATAAATTGGTAATAATGCATAAAAACATGTAAATGAGGTGATGCACTAGTAATGTGATTGTTCATCCACTCTATATGAACTTCTAAAAACCACTAATGAGATTAGATCTAAAACTCTAAATTCATATTTATGCATTATTATTTCATGTAAAGGTTCACCAAATTATCAAAACCTAAGGGAAGTGATGGATAGGCTTGATTTAAGGCACTAATCATTTAATGTATCCACTTGTTAAATTCAATAAATTGACATTAAACACTAAACATGACCTACACAATAAGATAAACTAGTAGCTAGGTAAGATTCAAGATTTGACAAGGAAGAAGTTTCTACCACATATTCAAATCAATCTGACATTGACACACTATACTAGAATAATAAAATATGAAAATGTTCCTTTATTTATCTCAAGAGGTTACAAAGATAAAATTTGGGTAGAGTCTAGCCATGCCCAAGAGAGGGATTACCAAGCCATTTTCAAGGCTTATAAGCCTATATTTATAGAAAAGAGAAAGAGAGAGAGAAGACAATTGTGCATAGAAATAAGCCTAACCAATTTTAATGGATTATAACTCTTGAGGATGCTGACTTAGGATATTATCAATAAGGCACATCTTTAAAATCCTTGTAAAAGAATTAAATGCTCAATTGCCTCTATCCAATCACCAAATATTTATTTTAGTATTCTATGACATCATTTAATTTATTTTTTGATGAGGACCAACTCTTCATGCCTCAGAACTAATAAATTCATGTCATTATATAGATTGAAAACCAATCACATTAATTGGTTTTCCTATAGCTTTCATATTGATGAGATGAAACTCACCAGATATTTGATCTCACTTTGACACTCAATCACCACCCTTTTGTCTATGTCAAGTCATAAAAGACCTATTTTTCATTTATAAATATTCAATGACCACCTTTGATCCTAAAATATACATTTTGGTTTAATCCTAAGCCATCTTGAAATTTGGCTTCTTTGTATTTACTTGTCTTGGCTAAAAAATGGTTCATCAAATTCTGTCGAAAATGTCTTGGGCTTGCCCTTTATTTATTGGCTATTGAAATTTGACTTGGATCATTGACATATTGACCAATATTTTTCCATTATATCCTACTCATCCATATGAATTTTGATCATTGATCTTCTACCAACTAAATTTTCTTGTACCACTTATCATGTATGCATTTACACTCAAGATTTACTAACTTTTTTGACCTTATGCTCACCATTGATCTTGGATGCATGATTGAATGCATTATATTAATCTACCTAGGACCATTAAATTTTCAACCACCATTTACCATTGGATCTTCTATATGATTGAATGTTAATCATTGATCTGAATATTTGAAATCAAATTGCTACTTCATGAGGTCTCAATTTAATTTCTACGTGCCTATGTTTGATGTCTATAAGAATGTATTTGATGTTAATGTGACCATAAATATTTGATCCCCAATGGATGATTATTTATCTTTAATTTGAAATTTATGTGGACATCTCTGAGATATTTGAAAACCAATGGTCATTTTCTGTGCTTACATTTGACACTTAAAGGATTGTCCTAGACATTTATGAATTCAAATGGTTATTCATTGTAGCTTAAAATTGATGTTTTCATAGCTACCATTATCCTAATAGAACACAAATTTCTTGGGATATTTCCTTTAAACATTTTGTTGGACATTTATCATGGACTGTGTGTCTCAACCACTTTATTCAAAGTAATTATTTTCAACTCTTTTACATTGAATAAAATTTTTAGGGAAATTGTCACAGGATAATTACCCAAAAAAATTAATTAAAATTTATCTTTGCCTTGGACAATTTATTATGGATAAAATGTCCTATAGAATTCATGCCTTTAATAAAATTATCTTGAATAGTTTTCCTAAAATAATTGTACTTGGCCTTTTACCTTCAAGCATTTTTTCTTTTCAAACAACATTTGTGACCCTTCATAACTTTTGTCTAGGATAATTTACCTAAAAATGACCCTTTAAAAAAAAATTTGAGGACAAAATGTCTAAGATAATTTAGGTTTTTGGGACTTTTCTTTGGGATACTTTGTTGCAAGAATAATTCTTCAAACTTTTCATTTATGGCACTTTGTTACAAGAATAACCCTTCAAGATTTTTGTTTAAGGCACTTTGTCAAATAAATTATCCTTTTAAACTTTTTTTTGGTCCAATTTCTTTGAAAGATACCCTTTAAAACTTTTTTCTAGGACTTTCCTTGAAAAATGACTCTTTGGGAGTTTTGTTACAGATAAAATGTCTGAAACAATTCTCAATACTTAGCCAAAAAACTCAAAATAAATATATCAAAGGAAATATTAAGACTTATCCAAATAAAATATCTAAAATAATTTAGCTTATCAAAACAAAGATTTGAAATAATTTCCCTGAGAGAATTAACACTTAGTCAAATAAAAAGTCCAAAAGAATTTAGCTTTAGCCTAATAAAAACTGAAAGGGTTCCTAAGTAAAGACTTAGCCAAAAAAAAGATTTTTTAATTAGATTTTACAAGGTATATAATCTCTTATAATATCATTCTTGAAATGTTTTTTGATCCTTGAAGGTCTGAATAAACTATGAAAACTTGAAGCTTGTGTAGACTTGTTCCATGACGTTAAATTACTTGGTTTCACCATAAAACTTGTTCAAGAACTTTTTTTGCTCTGTAGACCTATCCCCTTAGAATTTCACAAAATACACTTTAAGCAAGCTTAATGTGTTTCAAAATCTTTACACTCTACATGATCCCTTTAGTCTATTCATTCCATCTAGAACTATGTTCATTTCTTCAACCATTGGACCACTCTCTCAATAAGAACCCTGCTACATGACTATATAGTAAAAAAAAATATGTGGGCCACAAAATGGCCAATATTAACTCTCCCTGATGTCCATCTCATAGGTGGAAGCCTTTTTACAATATTAATAACATGTGTTACTTGGTTTAAATAATCTATTTTTTTATGACTATTATGGTTGGTTGTGTGTATGGTGATTCCTACTAAATCTCATCACCCATACTGGACATGATATCATTGCATGACATAATACAACCATACCATAAATGTAAATTAATTATGGAATAAAATAATTGAGTAAATGTTTTTCTTTGAGTTCCTAGTGTTGAAACCATGTCTAATACCAAAATGTCATGCTAAAAACTTTCATCCCAAAAACCCAAGTAAAACATGCTAAATTATTATTTTTTAATTTATTTAATTATATTTATTATTTATTATTAACCAAAAAAATGTGACATAAAATTCATAAATATATGGTGAAAAACTAATTAATTAAAGTAACTTAAAACATCAATAAAATACATTTAATTCAATTAGGGACATGATTTAATTGATCAACTATACAAGATTTAAAAAGTTAATTCCATCATGAAACATTTAAGACTTAATTAAATTAAATTTATCTATCAACTTAAAAAAATGATGTGTTATATATTATTCATCAGTAGAATATTCAATCACCAATTATTTTCATGATATTCATAGTCGTAAGGCCAATAATACTTAGGGCATAAATTTATACATAAATGTTTTTTTATTATTATTATAAAATTGATGATACCTTCAAAAAATTATTATCCCAACTAAAATACATGTGATTAAACAATCCAAACCTAGCCTAAGACATAATACATGATGCCCCCTCAATTAGGACATCATACATATACGATCCTTAGAATCAGGGTTAGATGTAGTTCTCCACTTGTTTGAGTGAGTTTTATCCTCTATGATATATCATATCCAAAGGGTTTAGTAATATAATTAAATATTCATGATAAATATATCATGAGACTACAAATATTATGTAAGTTGTAGGCATGAAAAAATATAACATAACTTGTAAATTTCATTAAACCTAAACTTTGATTATGTCCTTTGGTGTTAGTGAGATCAAGTTATAATCCACTCTGACATTTTAAGTACTTTTTGATCTCACAAAAGTACTCTCTCATAGTTATAATTTGTGAATTTCAAATAAAATTTAATCTCCCATCATTAGGAGTAACTCCTCCTATCAAGAGTGTTTTTATCAACAATAACTATTTATTTATCACACAAGTTCTAATATTTACACAATTATTGTGATAACTCAAGTTACATCCTAGTTATATTATTATGGCCACACATAAATTGGATTTATATCCTACAAGGTTAACATGGTAGGGAAGTATGCATAACACACAAGGGAAAGTGCCTAAGAGTTAGTTAATAGTGCCCACACTCACTTCTAGATCTACCTACATATATTCTTATGGCCTTATTCATAGGTAAAATTAGGTTTGGTTGTAACTCCCTTGTTAACAAAATTAGTGTAAGTCTCTACTACAAAGGCAACTAAATTTTTCCACTCAACCTCACAAATTTCTCTTTAAAAGTTACCCTTTGAGTATCATTTTGACCACTAAATGACCCACACATAATTAAACCTTAGTAAGGGTTAATAAAGGACATCCCACTTTACATTTAATTATATCTTGTTTAGAATTCCCAAGTCTAAGCATGGTAACATATATTTCACTTCTAGAACACTTTCTATTAACTCTACATCTAGCAATAGTTTCCCTAGGATTACATAAGGAAACTAGAAAACTACTTAAATAAATTATGTTTAAGGTCAATAAATAAAAATAATATTTTAAAAAAATTATTATGATAAAAAAATGTTTGAAAATCATCAACCGATTTTATTCATGGAATTATGTATTAAGAATTTTGTAAAGGTAAATGACAATTACAAATAATCAATTATACATCAATTATATGCTAGTAAAATACAAATGAAATGGCCAATGAGATGTAAAAGGGTTGGTAAAGTGGGTTGGTTGTACCCATCCCCTCCCAAATTCAAATCTCATAGGGCATATATAGGCTAGATCTAACCATTTGAATGTAATTCCAAAGTGTTCAAGTGATAACCATTTATATTGATTTAATATTTCATGGGGATTGGCCCCCAGTTTTTGCTCCATAATTGGTTATAGTTCCCATCAAAAACTAATATCAATAAAAAAATTAAAATGATGTCTAATTATAGTATGAATGATTAATAAAACTATTCTAAGATTTTGATTCACTTTTATACTATATAAAATTTAAAGAAGACACCTACATATTTTATCTATAAAGGAAACACTAAGTAATTCTAGAAATAAAAAGTAAATTCAAATCCAAAACTTCTCAATTTTCAAGTTAATAAAGTACATACAAAATCACTATTAAACAAATTTTATCAAACAGAAACAAATAATTATATATTTTTAATCATATTTTTTAAGCTTAAGAAATAATAAATGTAACATCAAATAATGTTTTTTGAAATTATGCTATAAAAACATCTATATTCCTAGGTACCTTTTACAAGCAGAAAGTGCACCAAAAAGCTACATGTAAATTTTTTGTTAGAAGCCATCTAATTTTAATTGTAAAACCCAATTATAAAATTATTTAATTATTGGAATTGAAAATTCAATAAATTTATAATGTGTTTTAATTATAATATTTAATATGTTGCATTTTTGTAGATTTATTCTATGTAAATTCCAAATGAATTTGTATGACCTAGAAAAACACTTATAAATTGTTCGTAAAAATGAATTTTGAATTTGACCCATTTTTATTCCATTTATTGGTAATTTTTTTAAATCCTTAATCCGATAATACTATTTCATTTGAAAAGTATTTAAAAACTCAAATTTTGTAAATTTCAACAATGGGTATTTCTTTTATGTAAATTTCAAGTTGCTTTCATTGGTTATTTTCGAAGTAAATATAACACTTATTTACTAGTTCATATTATAACTAGAAAATGTGTTTGAGTAACTTTATAGTTTTATAGGATAATGAATGAGTCGTAATAAAACTCTAATTGTTTATTGATGTTTATATTTAAGTTTTCACCTTTCATTTAGTTTATATTTGACATGAAAACTATTTTCATGATAACAAAGGTGTACATGTAAAGCTATTATATTTAATTTTGGTATTTTACCACAAGGTCTTTATTCAAGTTAAAATTATTTTCTAGGGATTTTCTTCGAGGTGGATTATATTTTATAGGACAATTATAACCACAATGGATAAACTAAAGGTTTAACTCAAATGCAAATAAGATATAAAAAGATGCATTTCTTGAATTTTTATACACAAAATAACAAAAATTTACTTTTTACAAAAGTTCATAATAATCATAATTAATTATTTATTTTATTTTTTAAAACTCAAATATTATTTTTAATTAAATTTATAGGGCTAAAAGACTTATGGAAGTCACTAGGACATTATATCTCAAATAATTAAAAAAAAAATCTAAGTTAAAAAATAACTCCCTCCCTAAATTAGATTAATGATGATATTTATTGTATTAAGCATATTACAACCATTGGATTAAAAACCCTAGGTCAATTCTTCTTTATTTTATTTTTTCTCATTCATTCTCTTTCTCTCTCTCTTGATGTTTGTAGGCAACGTTTCATTGGTGATATTCCATTTCAAAAGGAAGATAATGATATATATATATATATATATATATATATATATATATATATACACTCTTTAGTTAAAAATTCAAAAAATAGTATAGAATATTCACTTGTATTTTTATGCATTTGTGTATGGAAGATGCATAAAAAATATTAAACAAAAATAAACTATGATGGGTCAAAGTCTTGGATTACAATGCAAGGAAATTTCTATTGTGGATCCATCGAGGTTGAACCCAAATGAAAGGGTTTTTAGGGTATTATATCCCACCTTTATTTCCTAAAAGGGTTGGGGGACTATGTAGTTCTGATGTTGACTAATGGTGGGATTTCCTAGTCCTGTCACCCCAAAGGAATAACCAAAGGTGCCACCACCAATCTACCTTGATGGATAGTATTGGTAGAGTCTTGGATAACCTCCACTTAAGCTAATAACTATTTGAGTCCTTTTAAATGATTATATATATATAAATATATAATACATAGATACATACATTTTTGTATAGATTTTTTTCTTAATTGATATGGAACATGTCATTTTCTAAATTTTGGGATTGAATCTTAGATTAATTATGATGAGATAGAGATAGAAAGAGAGCCTATTTATTACTTGATAACAAACATGTCATTTCTCCATTTGTGAGATTCAATCCTAGATTAATTATCTTATAAAAGTGTGTGTGTGTGTGTGTGTGTGTGTGTGTGTGTGTGTGTGTGTGTGTGTGTGTGTGTGTGTGTGTGTGTGTGTGTATTTCACATTTTTATAAATGAATATATCCCATTATCAAAGCAAAAGTGATGAAGATTTACAAAAAATAATACATCGATGTGGGTACTAATATAATAACCAAAAATATTTAAGAATTTTTAAAAAACCAATAGAGGGAATAATTGCAATAAGAAGGTCATGTATAATGTTATGAATCTTATATTAGTATAAAATTTTTATCACAAAATTATAAAATAATAATGATAAGAATTATTTTCATGGTAGAGGACAACAAAGATACCAAAAAAATGGTGATACTTACAAGTCCACTATAAATGATAGTTATCCTAGGATGTCTATTGTAGATAAGGTAAAGGAGCCTAAAAAATCTTGGGTTGAACTTGTTTTAGGATTAAGGGATTATAAGGCTTCCTTAGGCCAAAATCAGATACATTTTATTGAATACAATGAGGTTATTTTAGATATCTTAGATGTTACTTTGGAATGTACCAAAATAACCTTTGAGAATTATCTCCTGACAAGATTTTGTTTTTTACAAACCTTGAATTGATAATTTTTGGGATTGGGTCACAAGGAAATGGAAATATATGGGGAACATTAAGGTCATTGTCATGAAAAAAAACTATTTCCTTGTTTTTTTTTCTTATTTGGAGAGCTATGAGAAGGATCTTGAAGGTGGGCCATGGTACTTTGGAAAATCCTTCATTTCCCTTAGGAAATGGAAGCCTAGACTCAATCTTCATTGAAACTATCCTATGTGGGTCTCTCTCCTAGAATTACCACTTGAATTATAGGAGGACACATTTTTTGGTATTATTCAGGCTATTGGCCAACTAATTCCAATTGAACTAGTGATTAGGGTCAAAATAATATTGGTGAAATCTAGGATCAATGTGTATGTACAGACCAACAAATTAATCCTCAAAATTATTCAAATTATTATAAATTTAGGAATTAGACTCATAAAATACTTTATGAAAGAGAGGATATCATCTATAAAAGGTGTGATTCAACTAGACATAACATCAACTATTACGTAGGGCCAAAAAAAGGTGGTTATGGAAAAATAGGTGAAGTTGGCTAAAGGGGTAAAACAACCATTTGTGACCCCCCATTCAACTCTCTATTCCTAATCCTAGCCTAAAAAAGGGTCTATTTATCTTGGATGCTTCTTATCTTGAGTTGGATAATCCTAATTCTTCTATGTGTGAAAATGATCGTAGGTCAATAGTGGAGATAATCTTATTATGGGTTCCTTAGATTCTAGTTCTAGATTGGTAGACAAATCCACTGATAGGACTCTAAAATTTCCTAGTCTAAATAAAATTTCTAGAATAAAACCTCTTAAAAATTCAAAATCCTCCCCTCCTCTTCTTTCTAAGGTACCTCCCTTTTCAATAGGAAGGAAGCCTTCCATATATGATTTAAGCCACTCTTTGGATAAGAAGGCCAAGGATCCTACTGATCCATTTACTCAGTCAAATTTACCTCATGGATAGATTATATCTAGCAATATTCCCTCTCCTCATAAAAACCTAAATTTCCCTAAGGAACCCAAGGTAATTTATCCTTTGTATAAGATAATTGGTTTGAAGTTAAAACATTAAAAAATTAAAGGGAAAAAATGGTCCCTGATGCCATCACCATAGGGAAAAAGATTAGATTAGAAATGAGAAAGTTTTGGTATCTTTCAAAGAAGATATACAAGGGTCACTAAGGACCTTGAGATAGTCTAGGATAACAAGGTTACAATGAATTATTTAAAGAAATTTTTTGAACCCTTGAGTACCACGAAGACTATTTGGATTTTGAATGGTGTGTTTTTCCAATGAGTTTTAATTTGTTTCACACAATTTTTGATAACATGGGAGACATTAATCTGGATAGGCATAGAGAGTGATGTATGGTTTCCATCCTCTTATTTGATCTACCTCGAGATCAAGGTTATGGTTGTTATAGAATTTATTGTGAGCCTTATTCCATCCATAGTGTAATTAAATGCTAAAAAACCCCTAGCAAAAATGGGGTGGGTTATACATTTATGGGGATTCAAGTGCACTAAACTTTCAAAATTCAAATGCCCACTAATAGTTTTGAAATAATTAGAATAGGAAAAAGGAATATAAGTTTAGAAAAGTGTTTCTCACCCATTGGAGAGAAGAAATTTGTGGAGGGTTTTAGTCTAAACACCAAGAAATCTCAGGAGAATTGGGACATATAGTAATTAAAGGATCAAAATTATAGGAACCTAGTTATATATGTGTAAGATATATTTATAGAAGAAGCTGAGGAAAAATGCTATAACTCCTTGGAGGGAACATTTTTTGGTGTTAAATATAGAATGGTAGTAGTGGGAAAATGTGGGAAAAGTTAAAATAATATATCTTACTAATGATTGCATTTTATTTTATTTTGGGTGTAGGGAAAGCTGCTAAAAAATCCTAAATTAGGGCCCATGGATAATGGGAAAGGCATATCTCATGTTACAATAATGGAAACTTAATTGGTTTTTTGCTGAGTTTAGGCCTTTTCAAGTTTGCTATGTTTGGAAATCCTTGGCTTGCCTCTCTCATTTTGGAAAATTTTTACCCTAATGAGCTTAGCAGAGTTGTTTGTCACTTTGGTGAGTATGGACTTCAATACCCGATCCTATAAAATAATTAATTTAAAAAAAATTTGCATGTTTATTCCTATTGATCATTCACTCCCTACATCAATCCATCTTAGGTCCTCTCTAGGTTCCTAGAACTATAGAATATTTTTTAACATGTATAAGGAAATTTGATCAAAATGTAAGAAATTTGGTCACTCGATTGGTTCTAGTCTAGAGCACAATGGTATTTATGATTGTTCCAAATATTTGAAAGACCTCCATGCCCCTAAAAAATTCTAGGACATTGATGTGGAAATTATGAACCACACCCTAAGGATCTTTTGGAAAAAATTGTTGATCAAAATATTTTGCAATTAATTATTGATTTGGATCATTTGTGGTTGATATTATAGTTAGCATTGGCTCTTAGTTATATGGGTCCTTTTTTTTCTAGATCCTTTGATTTTAGGACTTGGTTTGATCCTTCCTCATTCTCTGATTGCTCTTTGTTTCTCCTCTTTTCTCTTTTTAATTTTTTTTTGTGTCCATTTTTTATTTTTGGGGAGACCTAGGGCTCTCGATGTGGTTAAGACTAGAACCCACACTAGTCAAAGGTGGGATTACCTTAATATAATAATTATAAAATAGTTTTTTTACTAAAAAATCTTCTAATACTAGGTTTATATTAAACAAGCCTTTTCATTATTATTTTAGAAATTAAAGGAGAGAGATATATATTAGGATCCATTTAACAGGCCAAACATTAAAACTATAGATTAAACCTATACTAAACACATGAATTCCATTATACCAAAACAAGTTTTTCATCAACAAGGGTAACTATCCTTCAAAATAAATTTAAAGAGTAAGTAAGCTAATAAATAAATGGTGAAGATAAGAGGCTTACCTTGAATCCAAACCTTTTTGATAATTTCCACAATATATTCTTTAATCTCTTGCATAAATCTCCCCAAACCACACCCCAACAAGGGAGGATCAACACTAAATCAAGCAAATAATTATAAAATAAATATAAAAATCCACCACAAAAGTTCTACCAACACAATAATTGAGGATCTAATTTATTAGAAGGAAAGTACTTTTCATAAAATTGAATTCAATATTATTACATGCCCCATACTTTACCTTACTCTTTCATTTATTTTTATTATATGTACCACATGATCTTATTTCAAAAGCAAACCCAGTTGATTACACATTAAATCAATTCCTTATGTATCCACGTAGGTTTCTTACAATTTAATTTAACATACCTATAATTTTACTTACACACTCTTTCCATTTTCACAATACACCAAACCCAGGTTATCCTCTACTAGCTAGGATGATTAACCTTCCTAGAAATCCAATAAACATTATATATATATATATATATATATATATATATATATATATATATATATATATATAATGTTTATTGGATTTCTGGGATATATATAAGGAAGGTTAATCATCCTAGCTAGTAGAGGATAACCTCTACTAGCTAGGATGATTAACCTTCCTTATATATATATATATATATATATATATATATATATATATAATGTTTATTGGATTTCTGGGAAGGTTAATCATCCTAGCTAGTAGAGGATAACCTCTACTAGCTAGGATGATTAACCTTCCTTATATATATATATATATATATATATATATAAACCTTTATTTAATAATAACATTACAAGGGATAATATAAATATTCACACAGGGAGGAAACTAAATTTGAATTTGTACATAAACTAAGGGGTCATTATACATGTCAATTTATAGGAAAATATATTGAATTTGACATGGGAAAAATATTTCAACATGATGGGTATTGAATAATTTTTTTCATCATAATTAGACTCTCATTGTTCTCAAAATAACTATATTTTCCATCCTATATAGCTCCATAAATAATTAGACTATTCCAATCATAAATAGCATACAATATTTGTCAGAGGTGTCTAAGTTATCTGAATGGATGTTTTTAAACTTAAATATTTGCCTTGGGTCAGCCCACACATTTAACATATTGATTGTAGATGAAAATTACTCATAGTATCAATATATGCATATCAATCCTAATATTATTCCTATTTAATAAACATCTGACACTCACTCATAAATCTACTTTCATGTTGAAGAATACATATACACATCCTTGAGGCACTACACTAAAACATCCAAATTGGAAATAGCCTTAAAGGAATACCCACACAACCTAGTCTAAATACTATTACAAGATAAAAACCACATACTTTTATGTGTCAAAATCTACACAAGTTGCATACATTATAGCATATCACTATTGAGTGCACACAATTTGATAGAAAAAATACATGTAATTTGATCCCTATTCATAGAATCAAAAATTAGGTAAATAAAATGTCAAAAGTGGATATAGGGTTCAAATTTCAACGATAACAAATATGAGTCTACACATAATATCAAGCCTTTAAAATTGCATAAGAACCGTATTAAAAAGAATGCTTATAGACCTAGTGTGGAACAAATTGTTAGAAACATATAGGAAACTTCAAGTAGGAACAATATAAATCCACTTATTGTATTCATCATCACATTTTGAATCTACCTAAGTAGGTTTTTCCAGTCATTATCTTGATCTTAGTGACCATATATCCATTTTAATAAATTTATGACAATTATACTTTTTCATAGGCTAAATAAAACAAGTTAAAAAATCTAAGTACCATACCTATTGGTCATTTCTATAAATATAAAGTGTTATAAATCAATCTTACTCTACCTTTTAAATTTAGATATAATTTATTTAATTTAATTATTCATAGTTTTATCTTGTTTAGACCACTAAATCTAAGATAAGATAAAAATAGGGAACTCATTATTCCTTCTCTCTTGCCATGGGATGAATTTGAATGTGATTTGTTTGTGGACCTAGATTTTGAGATGCATACATTAATCTAGGAATTTTCTACTTGATCTTTAGGTGCTAGTTTCTCTACTTTTATTCTTTGATGTTAGGATTTAGGTCTGGTATGGTAGTATTTCTTCCTAGTTAGTTAGGTGTTATTTGTTAGTTTTTCTAGTTCAGTTAGTGTAGTTATTGGCCTGGGTTTATTGGAGTATTTTTTTATGATTTAGGGTATTATAGATCTATGTTGGCCCATTTGGTTGGTATGTATAGGCCTTGCATGACCATAGTGCCAAGAATTTCCTATTTCTTTTATAACATTTTTTATGTTTTTTAATAAATAATGGGGTTGGGGACCCTCAACACATGTTTATGTATGAAAAAATATGAAAGAGTTAAATGGTCTATAGGGCAGGTTATCATTTTTAGGAATATCTTTCCTAATAAAACATCAATCTAGACTTTATATATATATATATATATATATATATATATATATATATTTAATAAGAATTAGTTTAATAAAAATTAAAATGAATTTAATTGGATTTATTAAAGTATTGATTAAAATTTAAAAAACATTAATTTATTAAATCTAAAATTTAATAAATATTAACACAAAAATTATAATTATCTATGTTTTTTTAATTTTATTATTCCCAAAATTTTAATTAAAAATAAAAAATTAATTTAAATTTAAAATTTAAATTTATTAAATATTAATTTAAAAATTAGAGAAATTAAATACCTTAGTTAAATATAAATATTTGTAGTTATTTGTTAAGGTTTTATTAATGAATTTAATAATTTTTAATTTTTATCTATTTTTCCAATTTAAAGTTAAAAACTTGATAAAAATTTAGGAATCTATAATTTAAGAAATCTTAATTTATAAATGAACAATTTTTATTTTTTAAATTATTAAACCTAATACATTAATTGAATATTAAGTTTTGATCAAAAGTTAATGAAACATAATTTAAAAACTAAAAATATATAATAAATTATAGTTATTAATTTAGAAACTAATAAACCATAATAATTTAATAAACAACTAAAATTAGCAAAACCTCAATTCTATTTTTGGAATTTAAGAAACTTAAAAATTGAAAAGTATTGTTTTAGATTACGGTAAAAGTAGGTTTTGAAGGGACCCCAAAACCCTTTAACAAAATCAAAAAAGATAAAGCATTAACAACCACCAGGAAAAGTAGTCCTGAAACCTAGTGAAGAGCATCATCAAAATCAGGTTTTACAGGGACCTGAAACCACAAACATAGTCCAATAAAAGTATGCAGGTTTTACAAGGACCTGGAACCTCAAATAAATTTTAAGACCAAGAACCAAGAAATAGGACCAAAAACAAGAACCAGTTACAACAACCAGCAATAAGGACCTGAACAGGAACAAAACCAGTTACAATGGAAAAGTATTGTTAAAATTTGAAGTTTTGATAATAAAAATACGTGTATAATAAAATATCTAAAATATAAATCTAACACATGTGTCTATTTTGATATAGATGAGATATACACAATTAATATATCATATAAAATTATGTTTCCATATTATTGTTAATTTAGTATATTTTAATCTAACTCTACACATATAAATGTGGGGTCAAATTCTTGAAAATATTAGTATTGACCTATCTTTACCTTACATGGCATGTATATATGCATATGGATCTTGCATAGCCTTCTCTCCCATCCATTTTCATTTTATGGTTCCGAACTTCACATTTTTCTATTAGCCACCTATAATAATTCCCTATTATAAGCATAATTTTATTATTATCCTAATAAAACTATCTCTAGATCATTAGAATAAGGTTTCCTACTTTTTGGAATCCTCTAATCATACTCAGATGACTCCATATTTTAAAATCCATCCACCTATGTTAGATATGTCTATATGCCTTGCAATAATCAATTTATAAATTCTAATAATTCCTATGAATTAGTTCATATGTTTTTCATTTCAATGGTATGACAAGTTACCCAAAGAGTCAAATTTTTATTTATATAGGTCTAAGCTTATTTCCATATAACAATCATCTATCTAAAACTAACCAAGAGGTCATTTAAGCATCCACACATTGAGAGGAAAAACCTAAAGCTTCTCATTTATATATTAATGATAAGGAGTAAGACCTAACCAAGTATGAAGTACCAAATCCAAGTGAAATTTTCTCATTGTCAAGTGTAAAAAGCTACATTATAGGTTGTTGATCCAGGCATCAATTCAGGCGACAATTCGGGTGACAGTTCCACCCCAATTGATGACGGAACTTCCGGGAGCCATAACTTTTACACCGTAGCTCCAATTGACTCGCCGTTCGAACCGTTGGAAAGCTAGGAACGAGGGGAACATCGTGAAATGGCATTGAGCTCTGCTCAATGAAGTTTGACCCCCGAAAACCCAACGGAAGTGCCTCAAATTTCAATTTTAATAGTGCTGTCTAAAAATAGTAAGTTTCTAAAAATAGTAATTTCTTGAGTTATGTATTGTTTTAAATATTGGAAGTCGTACCACTTCATCTCCCTCGAGATTGGTGACCTTCCACATCCTTCCCATGCTTTCAAATTGTGTATAAAAGAATAGGTAACCCGAAATGTGAAGACAGACATCTCTTCCCAGAGATAAGCATATTTCTGTATTGCGATTTTGAGTAATACTACATCTCTTCTCAGAGAATTCATTGTTATTGTGTTATTTCTATGTTATTGTGATATTTATCAGCCAGAACTTCTGAGTTTTGGATCAGTTGTACCCATAAAGTATAACTATTACACACATACACTTAACTGGGAGAACTACATGCTATTTTATCCCTATTAAAAGTATTGTAAATGTAGGCAACACTCAACCACTTAATGGGTGGTGATTTATGTCATATTTTACATTACTTTTTCTAGTCAAATATAGTGTATAAATTGGATCTAATGTTTCATCGAGAATGAGACAAAATTCTATACATGTGCATAGTAGTGAATTAATGATATTACACAATAGTCTATAGGAAAGCAAATTGATTATTTATGAAATAATATGGCATAGATCACAAGTATATGTCCATCAAAATTCAGTTGAATATGGATTATAGATGTGTTTTGATGTAGTCAAATTAGTCTAGGTAGTTATAGAAAATTATTTTCTAGAGTTGTGTTACTCTAAACGTAATCTTAGTCCTTTCTTTCTCATGCATACAGTCTCAAACTTGAACTAAATAGTAATAAACTAATTACATTTGTCCTATTGGTTCTTTCCATTAAAACTATTGTGTAATTACACATATATTTTTACGTGCCTATCTAATTAATTCATATTTATCTTCAAGAATATGGATATTCAAAAAAATTATAATTTTTAGATACATTAATCCAAAACAATGTAAAACATTAACATACTATTTGCATTTAATTTAAGTTTCTATGTAAATTTGGATTTCTATTTTCTTGAATAGACATATTTTTTTCTAAACACATAATTTAATTTAAAATTATTGTTAATGTAATATATTTTATACACACTATTTATAAGTAAATATAAATTTGAGAAAATAATATTAACTCTAAAAAATAATATATTTTTTGGAGCTTTAGTGAAATAATATTAATTAAATACTTTTAATTTATATAGATAATTAAAAGTCCTATGTATTATTATATTATTTATTTAATTAATATAACTAATGTAAATCCATTTAAAGATACATTTATAACTCCTAAAGGTATCATAATAACATTGAGGTGCTAAAATACACTAGGTTTAGCCATTTCAATAAAAATTGATTGTTTATTATATTTTGAATGCCTCACACATAAATAAAAGACATGTTAGATGAATATATTGTAAATATTCCTAACTTATAATTTTCAAAAGCTTGCTTTGTAAGTAATCTAAAGAGACAAAATCAAAATTTTATAGATTCTAAGGGAAAGTTTATTTATTTATTTTTATTTTGTTTAAGAAGTATTTTATATTAATAATATATATTATACATAATTATTTTAATTAAAAAAATTAGTGGTATGATATCACTCTCTAATGTATCAAATTGATCCCAAGTGTCAATAAAAATAAAATTATTTTACATAAAATAAAGTTAGAAAAAATTAATATAACAAATTTTTAGTTAAAAATTGTTACACGTATCTAAAAATAATAATATGAACATCATATTGGATACCAAGACAATAAATAATAATAAATAAAACATGCAAACAATCAATGAAGTTGTTGAAGGCAAAGTATCATCCAAATTATCATGCAAAATTTGACTACCAAAAGTAGGCAGATATATCATATAAGGTAGTTAATCCCACTAATCATTGTTTTTATCCTTATTATCATCATATATTGGATATTTTATATATGGGGAAATATATAAGGTTAGTTTATGATTTTTTTTTGTTTTTGTACTCTCCATTCACTAGTGTCTTGAAATATAGACTTTTTACGACTATAAGAGTTGTGTGTTAGAAAGGGATGTTGTGAAAATGATGAAACACTTTGGAGCCTACATTATGAGGGGTACCTACAATGAGATCTAAATCCATGGCCCTATAAAGATAAACATTAATGAAGGTAATAATGGCATACTTGGATGAATACATATGGAACACTCTCCCAATTTTCTAACAAATATTATAGGTATTCCACCTCTGGTCGAACCTTCTATGCTTGCACATAAATATGCAGTAATAAACTAGATATATTTAAAAAATTATTAGTAAAAAAATTAAATTTAGAAAGATAAATTATTAAATATTATATTATTCCTCTCATTCCATAAATTAAAAATTATTTTAGAACAAAAAATATCCCATATTTGGTTTTATTGTGAAAGTATATTTACTAAATACCCTAAGAGTAGCATTTTATAGGAAATGAACTCTAAAACAAATCATTGAAAAATGGTATGAATACACTTCTAGATGATTTAAAATGATTTTAAAACCAAAAATATGTTTGAGATCTTCTTGGTACTCAAAATATGGTCATAATGGATTATCCACACCTAGATGAACAAGGAAGATTCTACATATAGACCTTATTTCAAGATGCACTAGCAGAAATGCACTTGTTTGATCTCAATAATTTAATTTTATAATATTGTAAGCCTTTATCCCCAAGTATCTATAAAATAATTTAATCTATTACAATAATTTGGAGAATCCACCTAAATTTGTTGAGGAGAGGGTAAATAATAACCAATATGGGGTTTTTACTGGTGGAAAGTGTTGCCAACATGCCAGTTCTAGTTAACCCACCATCTAGAGAGTGCTTTAAATCTAATTTTGTATAGGTATTTATTTTGGAAATATATTTAACCCTTCATAAATTTAGTAATGATCACTATTATTGATTTGATATTTTTCACAAAGGATAGGAAAAGAGATCCAATCTTATAACTATATAAAAAATAATCCTCCAATAAGCTTTATCCCATTTTTAAAAAAATTATAAGACTCTTAATCTAGGGGATCATGGAAAAATGACCATAATCTATTATAGACTATAAAAATGAGTAAAAGTTTAGATAAATCCCTTTACTTTAACTATCCACATCCAAAATTAAGTGAGGATTAATCATTTCTCATGCTTTCCAAATACATTAGGTGAAAAATGACCCTACAATATTGACAAGAATTTGAGTGAGAAAAATATATTGGGACCCAAGACCTTCTGATGTCTTCCTACATAAATGGATAGATTTATTAATGATATGGAGGAAAATATTCCAAGCTTTCTCTCCTTGAAGGTAATGAATAATCCATTTAACATAGAGGGTAATTCTCTAGAGTTTAATGTAAACATGTTTAATGCCTCATTTATTTTGGTTTGTATAAAATATCATATGTAATTCTTTTAAACCCCTGAGAATTTGAATAATTGTATAAAATAAAGTCTCTACATACAAGTTCAAATTTATCACATGTATCCTTGGATGTGACAAAAAAATATTAATATACATTGGTTTTTATAATGATCTTAGAGAAAAATTGGGACATAATAAATAGGGATATAGGTTTAGTAACATAATATTAAATTTTATTTTTCACCATCTAAACCATATAGTTCTAAAATTTTGAGAGATATACTTAAAAGGAAAATGGGATGCCCAAAATTTGAATGGTTCTCTATGTTTTATCTAAAACCATTTTTATGTTTTTAACCAAATAGGTAGAGGAGTGTAGTATTTTCTATTGTACTATGTGATTTTCCATTGAAAAGAAGATTAAGAGGCTAAAATAAAAACTCCAAAAAATTACATGGCATTAGTGATAGATGCCTTTTCTTTTTTATCAAGAGTTATAAATGAATCCTCAACAAATCTTCTGATGGCCATATGATCATGAGCCTAAGGGAAAGAAACACCTTTATTAAACCCTATAAAGGTATAGTCAACTACCTAAACATAGATGTAGGGGACTAGAGGGAATCATTTATAATTATTTTATACAATAAAAATTGTTTATATTTAAATTTAGTAGTGGTTATACTATCATACATATCTTAGATAAATTTATGTAAAATACACCGATAGATATCATTCTTGAGGCACCTATATTGTATTAAATTGTGAGTGCCTCAAGAATGATATCTATCGGTGTATTTTACATAGATTTATCTAAGATATGTAAACTAGTAGCATTTGATGCCATGTAAAATAAAGGTAAATATTTAGTTTTCATTAAAAATACTCAATATAAATATTTAATTTCATTTTAAAGTGGGAAATGGAGAGAACACATTATTTATTTATTATGATGTATGTGGTAAAATCTATATATTACCTATAAATTAATTATAGTTATCTATATGTTATTTATTTATTATAAATTATTTATGATTATATGTGTATTATTTATTTATTTATTTGTTATCACTTGGTGATATTTTTTATGCTAATTTATTTTTAAAATTTCATGATTATGATTATTTATAAATATGTTGCCATAAAATCTATATATTAACAATTTCATGATGTGGTATAATCTATGTATCACTTATAAATTAGTTATGATTATCTATGTATTATTTATTTATTTACATATGATATTTTTTATGATAATTTATTTTAAAATTTTCATTTTAATGATTTACAAATATGTCACAATAAAATCTATATATTACATATTAATTAATTAATTAATATGATTATCTATTATAAATATTAAACTAGTTATGATTGTCTATATATTATTTATTTCTTTATTTACACGTCGTGATATTTTTTATGATAATTTATTTTTATAATTTCATTGTTATGATTATTTATAAATATGTTGCACTAAACTATAAATTAATTATGATTATTTATATATTATCTATTTATTTATTATTATGTAATAATTCTTTTATGATATTTATTGTTATGATTATTTATAAATATGTTTTATTTATTTATTTATTTATTATCATGTGATGATATTTTTTATGATGTAGTAATTTTTTACGGTAATTTATTTTTATGGTATTATTATTTACAAATATGATGTGGTAATATATCTAATTATTTATAAATATAATACAGAGCATTTTTTATATTACTCATAAATTAATTATGATTATTTATAAATATGATGTGATAATATATATATATATATATATATATATATATATATATATATATATATATATATATATATATATACACACACACATATAATCATAATTATTTTATGGGTAATATATAAATTTTACTGCATTATATTTATAAATAATTAGATAATCAAGACTAATATATTATATATATTAGTCTTGATTATCTAATTATTTATAAATATAATGCAGTAAAATTTATATATTACCCATAAAATAATTATGATTATATGTATATTATCTATTTATTTATTATGATGTAATATTTTTTATGATAATATATTTTTACAATTTCATTGTTATGATTATTAATAAAAATGATTTGATGATAAATATGATGTGGTAATATGATTATTTATTTATTAATTATGATGTTGTAATATAATGTAACTGGAATTCAATTTCACACTAAATGCAATGAGGGAAGTTATACATGGAAAATAATGAGAAAAGAAGTAATCTTTAAAATTTATCCCAGTTTTTTATCTTCTTTAATTTTTATTTATCTCACTTTACTCTACATTTTTGTTTGAATTTGTTTGAATTTATATGTTTTTTATTTTTTAAAACCATCATGTTTGTTTTTTTATTTTTTTATTTAGACATGTCAACTTCCAAACAATTAAATTATTTTATTTTATAATGCCAATTTTTAAATAATTAAATACTAACATTCTTATGCCATTATAGCTCTTAGCCACTACCACTGGATGCCATTTTAGAAACACATATCGATGTAATAATAACCAACATCCTAAAAAAATACTAACCTTTTGTAAAAATATTAACCTAAACCCTAAATCTTATATTATGGATAAGTAAAAGGCCATTTATTTTTTTGTAAGCCTTCTCAATGTCAATTCTAATGAATAAGTATTTTTATTGTGAGGATTGATCCCATTTCAACCCTTCTAAAATTACAATAGTATTTTCTAAAATTTATTTATTTTAAAATAAAACAATTTTATCTTAGTAGATGATGAGAGGAAACATGTACCTCACACCAAGAGAAATCTATTAATATTGTAATATATAATAAAAATAGTAATCAATCATTACTTTGTGATGAGATTTAGATTCCCCATATTAATAAGGTTTTTTTTTTTTTACCTTTATTGAATGATTGTGAAAGGGACTTGGTGTGAACAATATTACATCATTAACCTATATTGTGTATTTGGGTGTGTTATTGACTTATGGATACTATAACCTTTAATTAAGTCATATTATTAGTTCTATAACTTCATATTTAGACAAAGGTTGGCCTAGGGTGTTTACATAACATAAATAGTGTATATAGGATGCAATTATTTTTATTTGATCCTACAAATATAAATTATATTCTTATTTTAAGGTTGTGAAGTTTGGACCCTTAAAGTGGATCAATCATATAATTTATTATAATATTATAACTTTAATAATATTTTTATCTATTTTTATGATTTAATTTAATGGTATATTAAGTTTAGTGTAAGTGGTATTAGAGATTATATTTGTGTAAAAGTGTGGTCACAACCGTAATTTTTAATAATCACTTATATCTTGCAATCTTTTTTTATTTTTATACATTTTTTTACTAGATTATAGAGTTGTCTAGGGAAGATACAATCTAATTTTAATTTTTATATATTCACTTATGAGTAATTTATTATGAATGTGTTATTTTTAATAAATTCACTCTAAAGGCCTAAATTTTATGAATCATTATTATTATTTTAATGTCTCATAAATATATATAATGGTTTAATCTTTCATGTTTAGGATTTGAGGATTATCTAATTATAAAATTGATTGGTCATAGTTTTTTATAATAAAATTATGCACTATAAAGCCTTAACATAATAGGGAGGTAAAATAGTGGTCAAGGAAATAATTAATACACACCATGGAAAACAACTAACAGAGAGGAGACATAATGTGAGTTTGAATCATATGGAAATTATACTATGATGTACACTTCACCATATGGAAAATTATATGATCTAGATGATAGTGTGCACAACATTTAGTTTGAAATATAATTTGATCCAGATGATAACATGTTCAACATATGATATGAAATGAAATGAAATATTAATAATATGCACCATGAAATGAGAGGAGATATGGATAATATATAATGAGATATGGCTATAATTACTATGTAATTAGATACTCTTTATACTTATGTCAATATTTTATTATCAAAATAAACTCAAGGTGGATTTAAGGGATGACCTAATATTGATCTAGATTATAAATAATCTCATCATGTGGATATCATTAGTTATGAGTTTGGAAACTTGGTATTTAAGGGGGACATGTATAATTTTAATGTAAATCAACTACTCAATTAGATAAAATAAATTTATTTTTTATATACATAATATCTCATGTGAGTATAAGCTTAAAATGGCATCTTTGTATTAGAATCTTAAAAAACCATGTGGTATCAACTGATGTGTTCTCAAGAGAAGAAGAAGACTTTTAGTGTCACCTTGTTAGTTTTTTATGGAGGATTATTAGATGAACTATATCAATAATGTGATGGATAATTACTTCACCTAGTTAGAAAAGCAGTGGAAAATAGGGTTGGTCAAGAACTATATTCATCAATTCTAGAACCTATCCTTGAAAGTGGAGATGATTAAAAATGATAATGTGAACAACTGGTTTATTAGTGATCTAAATGAAAAAATTCAACATGAGGTACACATGTTTAATTTTATTAATGTGTTTGATTGTATTATTGTGGTACCCATAATAGAGGTCAATTTTTTTAGGCAACTAGAGGTTAAAATTCACTAGTATTATAGATTGTATCACTTCATCACCATTATTCCTTTGAAGCATATCACATTTACACCTAAATAAATTAAATAAAATTTTAAAAAGGGTTATGTTTCATTTGTGATATAAAATATATGTGAAGCACATAAACAAATTGTTTCTTGGTGTTGTGAATGACCACTTTCAACATGAGGTACACATGTTTAATATTATTAATGTGTTTGATTATATTATTATGGCACCCATAGTAGAGTAAAAATTATTAGGAACCTAGAGGATAACATTTACTAGTATGATAGATCATATAACTTCATCTCCATCATTCCTTCAGCATATCACATTGACATTTTAATAAATTCAAGAAAAGGGGAAAAAGGGTTATGTTTTATTTGTGATATAAAATATATGCAAGGACATAAAATTAAAAAAAAATACTATATAAATGATTCCAAGAAGAATAAGTTAGTAGATCACCAACCAATTATATCTTTCCATGCACTTTAATAATTTTCAACCCAAAACCCTTAAGTTAGTGAGTTTCATAAATAATAACATGAAAATTTTGATTGGCTTGATAATTACTCACAGCTTCATCAATAATAAGTTGGTTATTCACTTAAATTATTTTGTTTTCAATCTCTATAACTTTAAGTCATGGTTTTGAATGATATTTTAATATTAAAAAAAATGGGATGGATACTTTCATTATGTGAATAATATTTTGGAATCTCTTTAACAATATCAACTCTATTATAAGAATTCAAAGTCTAATTTTAGATTCAAAAAAGTCTAATAACTAGATCAAAGTTTCTCTCATGAAATTATAAAGGGTAATCCTAAAAAAGGAAAGACCATGGTATAATAAAATTTAATTAAAACCCATAATAATGTACAAAGATTATTAGGGATCATGTAATATTACCACGTATTTTTCAAAAATTATAGTTGCATAATAGCACCACTCACAACTTTAGTTAAGAAGATACAATCCTTTGTAATGAGGTAACCACTAGGGCATTTGTGAAGAAAAATGAGGTCATGTGTATCACTCCAATTCTATCCACTTTTGGTTTTTCCAAAACCTTCATATTTGAATGTGATGATTCAACGTATGGTTTGTATGTATTACTCTTGTAGTATAGACAACCCATTTTGTTTGAGAGTCAACAAGTCAAAGTGAATAATAAATTTAAGATTATTTATGATAAGTAAATTATGTATATCTTTCTTTCAATAAAAAAATTATAACCATATCTAATGGGAAAAATTTTCAAAGTGAAGACACATCATGACATCCTATAAATATTATTTCAAAAATATTTTCATTTGAATAATAACATAAATGGGTTACAATTATTTTGGGATATGAATTTGATTTAATTTAAAATAAATGTAAATAAAATTTATTGGTTGATGTAATATTTAAAAAAAAGAGTCAAAAATGCACTAATGTGTACCATGTCCATTTTATAGATAGATTGGGTGACAAGGCATGCTTAAAATGGAAGAATGCTAAAGATATAAAAGCTATTATTTAGAATCTCCAATAATATCTAATCATGTTATAAAATTTTATGTGTAAGAGGGATGTTTTATTTTACAAGGATACATTATTCATATTTATTATTTCATTCTTTAAATATATGGTTCTTATAGATATACATAATTTTACAGTTAGTGTTAACTCTAGCTTCTTCAATACTTATCATAGAATCAAGTAATATTTAAATTGGCGAGGGATGAAATGCATGGTTTTCCAAAAAATAAGGGGATAAAATTAGGACCTTGGGTCATTTGAAACCTATATCTCTTCATAGCTAGAGGTCATAAGATGTTTCCCTATATTTCATCACAATATTACACCCATTGAATGGGGAAAATGTCATTATTTTTGTCATAAAATAAATGTGCCTAATTTTTTTCCTTCTTACATTCATTTATAAGAAGAATAGTATAAATACTTTAATGGATGTAGTTTATAAGTTAAGTGTGACCCTAAAAATAATAGTAAGTTATTGTGATCTTCTATTTACTATAAATTGATTTGACTAAGGTATTCTCATGTTTGGATATACATATGGATCATAGCTTGTGATATCATCCCCAAAATGCTAGTATAAATTAGGTGGTCAACAAGTTATTAGAGGGTTATCTCCATTGTATTGCTTCACATAACTAAGGGAGATGGGTTAAATGGTTTCCACTATCAGAATGATGGTATAACACTTCTTTTGACACCTCATCCAAAATAACTAAATTTTTAAAATTTTATGGGTATCATACACCTTCCATCACCTCATCTTTGAGGTTCCAACCCTTAAATAAGTTGGAGAAAAAATTTAAAATTAGTAGGAGTTAATCTTTATATGTATGGGAAAAGATGGAAATTAGCAATCCTCTTTCTCTTAATAGACTAGGATACATACAAGGTAATAACAATATATCTTGTGTATACTTAGATTACTAGGTAATGACCTAGAACATCCATAAACCTAACAGAGGGTGATCCATACTCAAATTCCAAGAGGATATGGTTCCAAAGGTTATATATATGATACAATATATGGCTCTCATTAGGCATCAAGCTGGAAGAAAGGGGTGTATCAAATATATAAAAATGATAATATATACAAGGGACTAATAAAGAAGGGTAAGCTAGATAGAAAATAGTTTTAACACGCTAAACTAATAATAATGTAAGTGTTTTATGTAACATAAGGTGATATTGGAAATCCTAATAAACCATATATATATCTCTCTCTTTGTGTGTTATATGTTTGAAAATGACAATATTGTAGACATCCAATTCCTATCCCCATTGTCTTGAAATTGTCAATATTACTCAAAATTCTAAGATAATGCATAATTTGAGCCAAAATTAGTAAAATGTGCTAAATAATTCGAGCTTGTCATATACAAGTATTGATTTAGGCTAATGTATCCATGAATGGGGAAATGAATTTTATGTGATTATTAGTTTTTCCCAAATCATTTTGAGTCAAAATGGAAAAATGCAATTTGATGCTCTGAACCACTGAATTCTTCTAATTTAGAAGCCCATGAAACATGCATGTGTTATTTTGCATCCATAGTGATCTAATTGGGGTATTTATCTATATTTAACTAACACCTTCTTTTAATTAGACTCCAATCAAATTATGACTTAGTAACTTTACATTTTCACCAATTTGATTAAGCAACTAATTTCTAAGGAATTGTACAAAATGTAATTAACCTCACTTAAACAAATTAAACCAAATTAAAAGCTTAAGTGAAAAATACATGGAAGATATTAAAGATATATTAATTATAAATTCATTCCTAATATTTGTATCATATGGTGACATCATTAGTGTTGTGGCATCCATAAGCCATAAATGGAACAAATATCTAGTTTAAGCCCTCCCATGCATCTTTAATGTCCCTTCCAAATATTAATGGGGATATTTATGGATTGGGCCTCTAGAATAAAATTGATTCATAGCCACACATCTTGATCTCAAGATAGATGGTCATGGTTGATTCTGGTCATTTCTAAAAACTTGTAAATATATGGGTCCTCACTCATCTTTTAAGCTTATATAGTGTAAACTTATTATGCAGAATTATCTTCACAATTCATTTTTGTGTAGTATTATCATGATTAATTTGTAATAGGATAGATTCACTATTGGCATAACACTGATCAATATCATGAGCCTAGTTTCATTGGTGAATTGAGAGATGATGGAGGAACAAGTCAATCATCATTTATAAAGACTTATAGCACCAAATGAGGGGACAATCACATTTTTGAGATGCATTTGGAGGAGAAATTCTCTTGGGAATGTTTGATGTTGTATTCCTTCTTTCAATAGATCTTAATATTCATTTATAAAATATCATTGAGGGAGTTGGATTTGTGAGTTGTGTTCATTATGCTTATTTGATTTTTATTGACTAATGCATGATATAACTCAATTTAGATTCCATCTCTACATATTGGCATGCCCGATGTGACCTATAGCCCATGAAGTTGTTTTTAAGGCTTTTAAGATCATTCTACTAATAATTTTCATGCAAAAATTTGAGCTTACTAACCAAAATAGGTGAAAATTGGAAGCTAAGAGATGTTTTTCTACAAATTGTGAAGTTTCCCTATGTAGTTGTGGTTTAGCATTTTGGAATCACAATATTGTAGTAATATTGTAACTCACATAGTTGTAATTTTTCCTCTATTTTAGTCTTTTTACATATAATAGTTTTTGTGATACTGATTATTTTTTTCTTGCAGGAGTTATTTGTGATATTGCAATATTGTGACTCTATAGTCACGATATCACAATACCATGATTTTATGAATTGTGATATCTCCTAACCATTAATGATATTGCATTTTGATTGCTAGTGATTAGGAGGACCATTTCAAGTTAAGGTGAAATATCATGACTCTCAAAGTAGTGATATTAGTATGTGTTTAGCGATTTTGCTCTTCCAACAACAATTTTGTAGTTTATACTCTATTTTCTCATAAGTTTTGTTTTTCACTTATAGTTATGGTTTTGTAGATTTGAAGTTTTTCTTTGTATTCTATAGTTTTGCATTGTGTAAACCCAAGAGCAAATTTTCAATTCAATAAGTGTTTTGATCATTCATAAAAGTGATTAAAGGTAAACATAAGCCCTCTAAAAATTATAGGACCTAAGAGAGAAAGTGACATAAGTTTGAGAATTACTAAGTCTTTAATACTTTCATTTGGTGCTTAAAAGGAATCTATGTGTTTTATGCTTAGTTTGTTTTGTGAAAGTTTTTACAAGTGTTTGAAAAAGGCTAAGGGGACAAATTCAATGAACACTTCACTTTGTTGCATTAAAATAAACATTAAAACTTATCTTATAACTCTTAAGAGTTTTTTTGTTTTATGCTAGATCTTTCAAAATTGTTTGTTTTTTACAAAATGAAGGATGCATGTGTGTTCTCCCCCCATTCCCTTTAAGGGACTTGAGTGACCAAAAGTGTTATTTCTTTGAATTTTTGCCTTATTCAAAGGTGTGAAAAGAAAATTGTTAATTATTTACCCAAATTTATATGGTTTGGGTGATCTAAACATAACATTAAAGTCTTTCCACTTTTTCATTTATTTTTATGCAACTTGGCTCATGAGTGGGAGTTCATAGCCTCTTCACGGGTTATTTAGGAAAGTGTTGACCTAGGAATTCATCTCTTAACATCATTTTAAGTACACTCCATGGTGGGTTATACAAATCAAGGGTGACCCACTAGGACATTTTCTTGAGTGGTTAAGTAAACTCTGTTAGTATTACTCCAACTTAGAGTGTTTATTAATCTAGACATCACACTACACTGAGAAAGTGATAGATGTAGTGGTTGTGAAAAAGACAAGACCTTTTTAAAACAAGCTGATTAACATGGATCTAATTGGCATGAGGCATATCTAGTGTTAACCATACTTGGGATGATATAGAAATGCATGAATATTTAGTTTTAGAACAACCCCACTTATCATGGACATATTGTTGATATAGGGTAATTAGCCCAAAATTCCAAGTCATTGTAAAATCTCATGAGAGAAGGGGGTGTAAAACCCTACTTAATCATGCACTTTTATTTTTTTATTAACACTTAAAATCCTCCCAAGACCACGTATATAGATATAATTCAATGGTATAATGCAACCTTTTCATTTTTAAAACTTTGGAAATTATAGTTAGTTGTATTTTGCCTTTTTATCCTTTACTTGCTTGGTCTTATTAAGTCTAAAACTTGTTTGAAAACTAAAACACATCAACCAAAAAACTTTTTTATCCACCAATTTATTTGAATAAGGAGGTGTTACACTGACCAAATCAAAATCATTTTTTGATTTGTTTAAATCATCATTTGAAAAGTTGTGTTTGTTTTATCTATACAACATTTTTATTATACCCATTTGAGTCTACACCATTTTGAAAAAATCTCCAAGTCTTTCATTTTTAATTTAAATTCAGAATCTCACCTTCTAAGTTCCAGGTCAAAGTGTTAATTAGTTTGTCATGTGTACTTGGTTTGAATTAACTTGGGTATGATTTCTCATTTGGGTTAAAGGCCATTTTATAAACTCATTATCATCCTTTTTTATCATTGTGAACTTAGGTTATATTGCGTTCACCCACACTCTAAGTTCTAGGACAATTTTACTTCCTATTACCATGTGATGACATTATGCTATCCATTTGATTTTAATTTTATACTTAGGATTTTTTGTGTGTTTTCATGTTTTGAGCTTCTTAGTTCCTATTGTTACCTTCCTCATCAGAAAGAATCTCTACTAATTTTATAATTATAACTCATTGAATTTGTACCTAGCTTTTATGGTATTGACGTATCTTTTAACCTAAGTTTGTTGTGCTATCTTGAACTTTAGGTTTTAGAGTTATCATTCCCTCTTATAATTTGATGATTTCAACCTACCAAAATTGAGTAAATTCATAAACACTTGTTCTAATTATGTTGTACTATGTAACTTTTTTATTATAGTATTTTTTTGCCTTGTCACTTATTTAAAGAAAATTGAAACACACCTTTTTAAACATTTTAAAAACACATTTAAAATCTTAGAAAATGTAGAGAATAATATTCTAAACATGATGCAAAGTTATACTTGCAATAGGGTCTCTTGTGGCCCTAGTTGTGAGGAAGAGCCTTTTTATGATGGACACGAGCACTCTATCATGTTTGAGGATCTCACCCTTTTGGGGCCTAATATTTAAATGCCAAACCAATCTATGTTTATTTTCATACATCACCCATGTCCTTCCCCTTCAGCTTCCATGAGTAATCAAGTTCTAAAAATCTTGAAGGTTATCATTTTAGGTTATCCTCCTTTATCTTTTGTGAGAAATCAAGATCCATAACATTCAAAGGTTACCATAGAAGGATATCCTCCATCTTGTGCAATCAATCAAGATTTATAGCATTCAAAGATTACCATTCTAAAATATCCTCCTTCAACTTGAATGAGTAACCAAGCTCAGTAACACTTGAAGGCTACCATTTTAGGCCCTCCTCCTTTGGCTTGCACTATCAACCTAACTTTAAAACACATAGTCATTACCATTCTAGGCCCATCACTTATATTTATTGAACCTATTGTTGATGAATGTCAATTTGACAAACTAGTCTTTGTTGATTCTTTCTTTAATAGTTTAATTTTTGGAGAGCCCATTATTGAACCACAAACTATTATTAATTTAGTACTAGCTATTCCCCACTTTAAAAAATCCATGCCAATCTTTGAGCAAAAATAGAACCAACCATTAACTCTTCAATAATCATCTTTTGAGGACCAAAATGTGTTAAAAATTGATATTTTACAACCAATTGTAAACCAATACCATGAGTTATTATTGAAACACCTATTTGTGATGGGTCAACCTATGATGAATCACCCTTTGATAATTTACCTATTATCGAGGAGTCTCACTCTAATGAGCTAGTCTTAGTTGATTCATTTCTTAATGATTATAACTTCCTTGGGGAAAATATTTATTTTGACCATTTCCCTATTTTTAAAGAGCCTCATCCCTTTAAAAAGATAGTCTCTATGGAGTTGTCTCTTGATATTTTCCCCTCATTTAGGAGTCTTACTTTGATAAGCCCATATATGTGGAGTCACCTCTTTAGTGGTTTCCTCTATTTGAGGGGATTTACCTAGACAAGCCAGTCTATGTTGAACCCTTCCTAGATGAATCTTTTTTTACCAAGCCCATTATGCCATCACAGGCCATTATTTTTATAAAATTATGCATTTAATAAAACATAATTATATAAATATCCACACTAGATAAAGAATCAACATTAGATTCAGGTTCCATTTTTTAACCAACATCAGATTTAGCATTAGAATAAGAATCAACATCAATCTCAACATTGAATTTAGAGTCCCTTGACTTGGACTCAGCTTCAAAATCAAAATATAGTTGAGTTGTTACAAAATTGGTTACACTTACCTTGTGGATCAATTTGAATATATTTGTGATCCTTATATAGTTTTTGAGGATGATTACTTTAGCATAAACATAGGTTTTCCTAGTATTTTCTATGAGGATTATGCTTCCTTTCATCATTCCATTATCCCCACCCAACATAGCCATTATATTGACATTCCATCTCTCACAAGTGTCAATTGAGATTGATAGAATCAAATTTTATTGAAATATATCCATGGTGACATATCAAGTATATAATATCAGGGGGACCAATAACATATTCATACAAAATAAAAACAATCTCCTAATAAAACATTTTCAGAGTGTTAGGGGACAATCAAAGTTTAATTTCAACATATTCTAGTGAAAAAGTGTTTGAGGTTCTATAAGAAAGTCAAAGTCAAAATTCAACATTCTTTAGTGAAACCTTTTGAAGGAACTATAGAATAATCAAGAGAAATTCATTGGTGGAAACATCTTCGAGATACCTATAGCTGAGAGCAATAATTCACTATTTGATGAAGACATTAATCAAGATAACATCAATACATCTTCCAAACTAAAACATAATCAGCTGGTAGCTAATATTAGGCCTAAATAATATAAAAATATGATGATCCTATTGAGATCATATTAACAAGTCTTTTTCCCCACCACAACCAAAATTATGTCAAATCTAGAATCATCAACATTGTGTATGCCTAAAATTCCTAATCTTTATTTATTTCCAAACCATTATACATTCCATTACCATCCACATTTTCATTGCCAAATTATACCATTTATCATTTTCCTAACATTATTTACCATCCATGGCTACACTTTTATTTGTAGATATTACAAAGACACCTTATGTTAATGTTTAAAGGAAATAGAATCAATGACTAATGAAGATCACAATAACATTATTGAAATCCAAATCTACAGTAGGTTCTTGATTGATTAGCTATTTTGAAATGGTGTGGGATAGTAAATTTTATATTTTAGTATTATAAATATCTCATATGTTGACTAGGACATGCATCTCCATGTTAACAAGAGTAGCATAATCATTTATCATTGTGTCATATTTACCTCACCCTTTTGAACTACATTGACTTGAGGTCCTCGATACCATGTAGGTAGTGCTCAATTTCTATTGAGGATAACTCAATCATCTCCACCATGCTCTCATCATTTTGTGAGAAATTTTTAAGTTTGAATTCTCTTGCCTTTTTGCAAGAAAACTTAGCCCATGATCTCTCCATTTTATGAGCAAACTAAGCCCACACTCTCATTGTTTTACAAAAAAATTATTGCTTGGGGGAAATACTTTTTCCATTATAGCAAATTTTCATATTATCATTTTATTTATGATGCACTTTATACCATTTTATTATACCATGTCTTTACTACTAAACAAAGCTTGTTTTTATCCATCCTTCCTAACCCATTTTTTTTATGTTGGTTCATTTGGTTCTTCTTGCACCTTTCGCGAGGGGATTATAATCTAGTTTCAAAAGTTTTAGAATTATATTTTTAAATGATGGTCTATGGAAGTATTGTGATAGTGGAACTAGAAAATTATCTTTCCTTTACATTTGACTTATACCATTGATTACAACTGACTATGGAAAAATTAGTGTTGTACTTTATATTTTTGATTATAACTACTTATGGGTAAATCAATATCCATATTATGTCACTAATTATAACTGCATATGGGTAAATTAGTACCATAGATTTTATACCATTTTTTCCTAATTATAACTACCTATGGGAAAATTAGTAACAACACATTTTAACATGTATTGCTACATCACCTTGCCATTACTATTATCATTTGCCTTGTTATTTGCCTTTATTTGTGATCCTATTGTGACTTGGTTGATTTTTCACCACCTTCTGTGTTGGTAAAAATACTGTGACTTGAGGTCTTAATGGGACTATATAGGCCACACTTGATTCATGTTGATGTTAGCTCAGTCCCCCTTTTTCCATATTCTCTTACCATTTTATGAGCATGTTTAAGTTTGAATTTTCTTGTCATTTTTCAAACCCATTTCCTTATTTCCACTAAAACATCAATCATGTTTTCTTGTCATCACTTTTATTATATCATGTTTCTTGAGAGAACTAAATTTGGCCTAAATTTCATGTTGGACCTTGTATCCATTGAATAATGTAGGTAGCATCCACTTGTCTTGTATATCTAAAGTCAGCTCAGCCACCCCCTTCCTTTTCTTCCTTTTGCCCCTTTTGTTCTATGTTGTTTCCCTTTCATTTGGGGGGAAACTTTGTGTCCTTTGATCTTATTTCACTGTTGCAAATAGTAACACCTCTATTACATGTACATGAATAGTCATTTTTTATTTGCACTAACATTGTGACTAACTCTTGTTTGTGTGTGTTTATTTGATATTTCTTATTTTTTTGTACTTTCTTGTCTCTTTATTTTATTTTGTTCATTTTTGGCTCATGTTTATTCCTTTATTGTTTCTTATTTATTTTTCATTTTTTGTGTTGTTATTTTGTGTTGTTCTATGTTGCTTTGATTTTTTGAATTTGAATCCATTCTCTACTCACTCTTTAGTCTAAGTTTTTAGTTAGGCTTGATTTTCTTAGAGTTAAATTTAGCTCATTATTTTGTTTTGTTTTTCAAGTAAATATTGTTAATAAACATGGATATTGATTATTCATATCTCACTTTCATGTTATTTGTTACATTTTTCTTGATTTTAATTTTATACATTCTTGTTCCTACTTAAATATTGATTGTTTATATCTTGATTTTAAGTTAGGTTAAATTTGTGTATTTTTTATATTTGTTTTTGTTTAAATGTAAGTAGTTTTAACTCTAGTATTTGTAATGTTTTATCACTATCCTTAGTTATAAATATTCACATTTGAACTGGCTCATCGCAATTGAAATCCAATGCTATTATAGGTTACTAATACTTATGATGCATAATTTCATTTTACTATAGTAAACACCAAGTGCTTTGGATTTAAAGTCCAAAAGCTAATAAAGCTCCAAATATTAGCTCTCAATGCACCATACCTAACATGAGATTCTATGTAAGATGTACATGTCTTGGCATATATTATGAGTCTAATCAAACATTGGTCCCTCTTTCTTCTATTCTTCCCTCATTCCATTTTCTCCCACTTCTGGGTGAACTACATTGGCTTGAGGTCCATCTAAACTATGTAGGTAGTGCTTTGATACATGATGTATCTTAAGTCAACTCGATCAACCTCATTATTCTATTCATCTCTTTCATCACTTTATTCATCCTTGTATGTCAGGTTTGTTGTGGCTTTTTCAAATTTATTATACCCTCACATCTACATTTGTACCCACTCATAATTAATCTATGTAGTAGGTTATATCCTTGAGCTATGCTTGCTAATTTTCTCTATTAGGGCATAATATTTAGACCAATCATAGATCAAATCAGCCCTTCTAGGGAAAAATTAATTATCAATGATCAAAGTCAGCCCTACTTAGGAAAAATCAATTTATAAACCAATAAAATCCACTCTAGTAGAGCATATTGTTATTTAATTTATATGGAGTAATGCTTTCATGTTTATTCTAATTCCAATATCTATGAATTTTTCCCTCATTTTGATAGTTTTAAAGTATGTAACTTATTTTTGGATCGATCATTCCCTAAGTGTATAAATTTCACCCTCTTGTGGGTGTATTCAAAGTGTGTCACTTATATTTTTGGATTGCATCTTTCCCACTTCCCTTACCTTAGGGCCCATTATATTTTATTTTATTTTGATCATTAAGAATAAATGCATGCAAGTATTAACTCGTCTAGATTTAATGTCATCCATGGGTTAATTTCACTTTTATCTCTCTTTTCAAGAGTTCATCCCTCTCTTTCATCCTTGAATGTAATTTTGAGGGGAAATCATGGGTCATTTCCTTCCAACTTCTTATTTAAAACTCTTTTCCTTGAAAATATGTTTCTTCTCCTAAATGTCTTACCACACCTTCTCAAATATGGGCAAAATGTAGAGATCCAATTCCTATAACCATTGTGTTTAAATTGTCAATCTTACTCAAAATTATGTGGCAATGCGTAATTTAGGCTAAAATCACTAAAAAGTGCTAAATAGTTAGATATTGTCATATACAAGTGCTGATTTAAGATAATATATCCCCAAATGGGGCAATGCATTTTATATGATTATTAGTTTTTCCCAAATCATTTTAAGTTAAAATGGAAAAACTATAAATTGACACTTTGAACCACTGAATTCTTATAATTCAAAAGCACATGACATGTACATGTGTTATTTCACATCCATATTGCTCTAATTGGGGTATTGACCTATACATAATTGATGCCTTCTAATTATATTCTAGTCAAATTATGACTTAGTAACTTGATCTTTTGACCAATTTGATTAAATGAGAAACCAATCTCTAAATAATTGTACAAAATTTAATTAACCTCACTTAATAAAATTAAACCAAATTAAGCTATTAAGTGGAAACTCCATGGAAGATATTGAATTTCTATTAATTAGAAATTCATTCCTAATATCTACATCATCTGGTGACATCATCATTAGGGTGGCATCCATAAGCCATAAATGGAATAAATATCTAGTTTAAGCCCTCCCATGCCTCTTTAATGCCCCTTTATTATAAATATTAATGGGGATATTTATGGATTGAGCCTCCAAAATTTAAATGATTCATGGCCACACATCTAGATCTGAAGATGGATGGTCACAATTGATCTTGATCATTTCTGAAAACCTATAAATACAAGGGTCCTCACTCATCTTTTTAAGCTTCTTTGGTGTAAACTTATTATGCAGAATTATCTTCATAAGTCATTTTTGTGTATCAAAATTATGCTTAATTTATAATAGGATAGCTTCACTATTAGAATAATATTTATCAATATCATGAACCTAGTTTTATTGGTGTATTCAGAGTTGATGGAGGAGTAAGCCACTCATCATTGATAAAGACTTAGAGCACCATATCAGGGTACAATCCCATTTTGAGCCACATTTGGAGGAGAGATTCCATTGGGAAGGTTTTATGTTGTATTCCTTCTTTCAATAGCTCTTAATTTTCATTTACAAAACCTAATTGAGGGAGTTGGTTTTATGAGTTGTGTTCTTTATGCTTATTTGATTTTTCTTGACTAATGCATGATATAACTCAATTTGTATTCCATCTCTATAAATATGAACCCTATAGATATGAATCCAATACCCAATACTAACCCTAAACTTTAAGCCATAGTATTATCTAGGTTGATATGATAAGAAAGGATGTTATAAAAAAATATTGTATCATCTAGGATGGTATAGTACAAATGGTAGAGATGATATAAAAATGTATTGACTAGGATGATAAAATGCATAGAAATATAAGTTTGAATTGAATGTATCAGCCCAAATTATATAGTAGGAATATAGGGTGGTTATAAATAGTGAATGGAAATTAAATGGATAGGTAATATGGAAAGATAATCAAAGGAGGTTAGACTAATATTAATGAAGATATGATACAATAGTCTATGAAAATATTAAAAAAAAAACCACAAGCTAGTCCTAACTTATTCTCAATGTACTCTTTAGAATGTCCACTCATGGATATTGATGTGCCAAAAATATTCTCCTATTGAAAAAATTAGTAAATTGTTAAATATGTAAAATATCATGTGTATACATATGCCTCACCTGAAGCTCATCAAATGTAAAAACAGTGTAACACAGAATGGTGCTTGGGGATAGATACATAGAAACATAAAATAGTCTAGATAAAAAGGAATGTTTAATAAATTGATGATAAATTAATAATTAAAAGTAACATATACATACCTTGACTTACCTTTTTCAAAAATGATGCATGAAAATATCATAGTCTCAATTTTGGTAGGCCAAAAAACTAGATTCAAAAACCCTAAAGATATAAGGCTAAAATAGAATAAAATAAATGCATGTGTACATAAGATAGTCAATAAATGAAAGTAAATAAAAACTATCAAATTGACAAACCTAGAAATAATATGCAGGCTGATATCAATGAGGCTAAATTATATCTAACATATTTAATAAAGCATATAATAACAAGAGAAAATCAATATACCATCAAGTTGGGGCTACTATAAAATTGAATAATTCAATAAAAATGATAAAAATCAATAATCCATTATGAAGTGGGTACTATAGGATTGAATAATCCTATAAAATTAGAAACAAGACCAAATGGATGGGAAAATAAGGAAAATCATGAAAAGAAGAAATGGAACTAAATAGCCTAAAAATAGGAAAATAAAAAAATCAAGGTCCAAAACATAACTAAGATAAATCCTATAAATATAAATCAATGACTAAGAGATAATATTACAAACACACAAGGATGTGAATTATATTATAATATAGAAAACACTAATTCTATCAAAATAATAATATGCCTAAAAAAGATGAATAATAAGAAATATAAAATATGGGAGATATTTATAAACAAACATTTTTATAATTGGGAAACATGGGGGGTAAAAAAGGGCATCACTAATAAAAAAACATGGTCTTTACCTAAAACAAGACACCATACTCAAGTTGGCAAGACTAAAAGGTTTTCAACATCAATGGGCCTAAATAACCATACCTAACAAGTGCAAGTTTAGGATAACTAGCAAAGTATAAAATTTAAATAATGAAGGATAGTATGCATGAAAATTAAAGTATCCTACTTTCCCTCAATTTGTTCTCCACTCATTAGAACCCCTTATAGATCCATTATTATACTGTGAATATTGGGTACTTACATGAGAAAGTATGTGGCACTAGAATTGAAAAATTAAAGATAGATAATGAAAAATCCCACCCCATTTTACTAGCCTATTACACCCCAATGGAGATTATATATAACATGGGGACAACTATATATTTTGAGATTCAAATATAATAAGAGATATGACAAAAATATAATGTCTTTTGGTTTGATCTAACTTTCAATATTATTTTGATTTTTAATATTGCATTTTCCTTATGATATTATAGATTTTGATTCTTTTGTATTTTTATATTTTATTAATCCATATGAATTTGGAAAAACCAACCATGGGTACTAAATATGATGAACAAAAAAGATCTTTCCCATCATCACTAAAGAGGAGAACCTAGAGACAAAGATTCTTTAAGATTTTTAGACTAGCACCATAGAAAGTAGTGTAATATTGAAACTAACCTAAACGAGTATAAAAGGAAATGAAAAATAGGGACAAACATGAAAGTGATCATATAAAAATTGGGTTGCACCAATCATAAAAAATATGTGAATTAATATGGTATAATGATAGGTAAGCTAAGACATAATCATAAGAGAGGGTAAAATGTTGAAGAAGACATGTAGATATATTTATATAGTTTGAAAACAAGAGAATATAAATAATTCTAACTAAAAACATGCATAGCTATGGTTGGGAAAAAATAAATAAATAAATAATGAAAAATGAACAATGAGAGGCATTTGTGAGGAGGGTCTAGTTGAATTACTTAGGTATTACTATGAAACTCACAAACTACAAAGACAAAATGTCTAAACAAGATAAATTTACATAGGATATAAAATATAAAGCTATGAACCATGAAAATATGAAGTTATGAAGCATATAAATATGTCATAATCTATAAAGGTGAAAAATATAAATTAAATAATCGTAAATAAAACAATGACAAAAAGAAAATAAGGATAAGTGAAAATAAATAAGGTAATGGGAATTTATGTTTATCACCTAGTTGATTCCCCGGGTCTTACCATACAACTCACAAATTGAAAAACTAAGATGTTTAAAAATGAAAAAATTATTAAGGACTAATAATAGGTACTACAGCTCATGCTAAGTGATTTGAATTTTTAGAGTTTATGGAGTTTAATCCCTGGGTTGTTAAAGGGTCTAAGTATAGTAAATCAAGGTACAAATATGCAATAAATATAACCACTAATTTGTAACATAATAGACCTAGTTTGACCTTTTTGGAAACAATAATAAATGATGTAAACAAATAATTAGCTAGAAATTGATTGAGACACAAGATATGGAGGGTTAAATTGGGACAAGAGTTGATCTAAATGTCATAGATAGGATCCAGGGGTTAAAACCCTTCCTAAATAGTAGCACCCTAATTGGAAAGTAGTGGTAATGGTGTTAGTTTCCTCTGTGTATAATTATTTTGAGATTATAGGTACACACATGTTTGAGTCTACCAAGCCTATTCCTATGCACATGAGTTTTGATTCGTTGTTATTGACCGATTTTGATTGATTTTATATGTAAACCCTAAATAACCATGTTGCTATGACATCTAGTTGTCACAAGTAGTAAAGTGTGATGTTAATGGGGTAGGTTGGACATCATCAACACCTTGATATGTCAATATTTTCTTATATACCAATACTCTAAGGAAGGATCAAGCTTGATGTAGTTATCCCCACATAAGTGATAGTGTAAGTTCAAGTGAATCTAGTATGATTACCATTTTGAGTGATTTTAAGTGGATATTGAGACTCAAAATTTGAGTATTATAAGCTTGGGATGGCTGTAGATGGTTGTATTTATAAGTAAGTAATAATAAAGATTGATAACCTTGATTATGTACAACTGGTTCTGAGCTAGTTTTTGTTATTTGCAACTAATTTCCATCTAGTGAATAAAAGGTTAAATTCATGTATATATACTATTATAGTGCTTATGGAGGTCTTGAAAGAGGTCTAGGATAACCCTAGGTGGTTTTTTTTGAAAATATATATGTTGGTGGCCCAAGGTTGAAAAAGGATAATATTGACCAAACTGGGACACTAACACCATTGACATTATTGTCCAGGTGCCATAACTTGAGGCACTAGGGTCCAAGATGCTAAAGTGAGGGTTTAGGACTACTTTAGGGATGTGTGCAGCCCAAAAAAATTCTTTATAAGTGTGTGAATAGGCCCTAATATAGTTATAATACTAAGATATAGATGGGTGGTCTCAAGTAACACTCTTATCACTCAAGAATCATTTTTAGATGATTAAATTCCCACCCCCTTATTTTGGAAAAAAAACAAAGTGAAATGACTAGGATAAATTAAAAATAAGTGTACCTAAACTTACCTAAGAGGAAAAGCCCATGAATCTATATCTGAGTTTGTGAAGCATGCTACATTTCATATAATGTAAATGAAACATGTATAGATCAGCCCTTACTTTGGAGATGAAAAAACCAAAGACAAAACTGAGTAAAGAGATATGAGAGAGGAAATGAATGAATACACCTCATTAGGTACATAAAAAAATGCATAAACCTTATGATAACCTATGTGTGTGTATGTAGATAGTTATCAATCAATGAATAACATATATTCAGTTGATGGATTACTTAATCCCCATGTGTGTGTGGATCAAGAACTTAATCTAGTTCTGACTCCATCATTGCCCATCCTTGCTTGGTGGGTCATGACATATGAATATATTGGATTGGAATAATGGTGTGCCTAATCCTCTTATGTAGGTGGCTCAATAAATCAAGTATAATATGAATCCATCATTGGCTAATCATGTGTAATATATGCATTTGAAATTAAAACTATGTTATGTAACCAAAATTGTATAAAATGGATTTAGGCCACTTAAGAGTATTAGGTAGTTTTGGGCCACTCAAGAATTCCAACCACTATATATGTAGTAAGCAATCAATCTAGTGTATAACTTAGAACATAGTGTCTAGTATGTATAATGTAGAGAATGATATGGATTTTGTCATTTCATCTAATCAACTAGTGTATAACTGAACATACAAAAATAATGTGTTGTATACATGCCACCAAATCTGATATTTGAGTATATGGATTATAGAATGGATTATAATAATTTGTATCTGAGTATATAAAACTGAAATGGGAATGATCATGTCATGCATGATACTTCAATATGAGTAAACTAGTATGAATATGTGCTAAACTGAGCCAAAACAAGTAACTATAATTGAACTTGTGCAAACATGGACTATACCTACTATGATTTTTGGGCTAATTTATAATTTCCTAAAACTAAGAGTACTGAACAATAGTGTTATATCTTATATAGTAGTGTTGATGGTGCTAGTGTCCCACTTTGGGTGCTAATATTTAAATGTACTATTTTTTGTGCAACTAAAACTAGTCTCTATGGTACTATTTCCCACTATGTTTTCCTAAAACTAATTTTTGTATTCCATGCCTATGTGATAAAAACTATACTTTGAGTGTATTACAATAGCCTGTTGTCTTTGACAAACCTTTGTGAATTCCTCCTCTTTTGAGGAGAGTTTTTGAACTTATTCAAGAACTATCCTCAAAATAAAAATATCTACAAGATATGTGTTATTTGGAGCAAATATGATATCTACATAATAAACCAATATAATGTGCATACATGACATCAAAATTTAAGATAATTTGAGCATAATTTTTTAGTGTATGATGTACGTTATATCTATCATTCACAAGGCTATCAAGATAGATATAACAATGTATATGAATAAAATATTTGAGTAATACTCAATTAATTACATAGGGTAATAGATAATGATGTCCATCAAGGCACCCAAATAGGAAGGGGAGATGCATAAAGTCCCTCATGGAATCTAAAACTAGAGTGTACAATAATAAAGAGATATGTGAAATGGCCATCATGCATACACAAATTCATAGATAAAAAACACATGAGGCACATAAAGTAGGCCAAGGGGCCACACTACAAGATACATGGGCACATATAACTAAATTTGAAAAATCAAGACATACAAGGACATTTTCAAATGTCCACATATGAAAATAAAAAACAAGTTGTCTTATAGGCACATGGAAGGACATGTTGAAATGTCTACATACACAATTAGGAAGGCACACACAAGGACATGAGCACATGTCCAAAGCATACATATAATGAAAATAAATGGTGTAGAAAAATGGTATATTAAAATTCCCTTAAATATATTTAAAATCATGGAGACACAATAAAGTCTAAAATAATAAAGCTAGAAATGAAAGTATGCATGAACATATGGCACAAGTTTGTATAGGAGTAAATATGTACATAAACTAAGTATAAAGTATTAGTAACCAATAATTAATCTTAGTAGTGTAGGATTATTAATATAAATATATCAAAATACTATATCTATGATTTAGAACTTAGAAAGATGTAACCTAAAAATTAGAACTGTACATATGATGCCCAAAATGGGTGAGTGTATCAAATGAGGAATCTATGTATCTATGTGTATGCTCCCAGTGGGTAGATAGTATCAAATATAGATTTATGTAATGGACCTAGCTATTATAAGTAGTTAAAAACAATCAATAAGAACAAGTGAAGCATGTATGTATGATAAAAACTAACTATACTAAGATAGCTAGCATATGTAGTGCCTGACAAATATAAGAAATGTAAAATGGCAATGCATACAACCTATAATTTATATTTTTTTAGTTTTTATCACATTATATTATTTTTATATTTTTTGGATATAATCTATGTAAAAAAAACATGAAAAAGTTTTTGTATATAAAATATCCTTAGGTGCATGATGTTTGGGTTTTTGATTTCCTTGCCATCAATTGAATCTAGACAGTATACTTTGGGTGAAGATTTTTTATGACTAAGTATGAGCCAATATAATTTGGTTTGAATTTTAATTTTTTATATTCTTTAGTGTTGACATTTCTGATATTTAATTAAAAACCAAATCATTGACTTATAATTCTCTACTATGAACATGACTACTATATGACTACTAGATTCATTTATGATATGCTCTAAGATGTTCACCAAATGATTTAACTTTTTTAGAGTTTATGGAGTTTAAGCCTTAGGTTTTTAATGGGTATGAGTATAGTAAATTAGGGTATACATATGTAATAAATACAACAATTGACTTTTAGTAGAATTAACCTAGTTTGACTTTTCCAAAAATAATAATAAATGATGTAAATAAGTAATTTTCTATAAATTGAATGAGATGGGAGATTTTAAGGTTGAAAATTGGGACAAAAGATGATTTGAGTGTCACAAATAAGATCCAAGTGTCAAAACCCTTCTTGGACAATAGTTCCCTAATTACACAGTAATTCTAATGGTGCTAGTGTCCTTTTAGTACTAGTGTCCTCTATGTAGAACTATTTTGAGATTTTTGGTGTACCCATGTCTAAGTCTATGAAGCTTGTTCTTATGTTCATGTGTTTTTATTCCCTGTTGGTGACCTATTTTGATTTATTTTTAATACAAACCCTAAATCTCCATGTTTATAGGGCATCTAGTTGGAAAAAGTAATAAAGTGTGATGTTAGTTGGGTAGGCTAGACATCCTTAACACATCACTATGATGAGAGTTTCCTACATACCAATAATCTAAGGAGGAATCCATCGCAATGTATTTCTCCCTAGTTAAGTGTTGGTGCAAGTGCAAGTGAAGCTATTATGAATTCTAGTTTGAGTGCTTTTGAGTGGAACTTAAGACTCTAAATATGAGTATTCTAATCTTGGGATGGGTGTAGATGGTTATATGTAAAATTAGTGTAGAATAAGGATTGATAACCTTAACTATGTACAACTTTTTATGATCTAGTTGGTGTTATTTGCATCTTATTTACATCTAGTGAATGAATTATATCCCTTTATTCACTAGATGTAAATAAGATGCAAATAACACAAACTAGATCATAACAAGTTGTACATAGTTAAGGTTATCAATCCTTATTATACACTAATTTTACATACAATCATATACACCCATCACAAGATTAGAATACTCATATTTATAGTCTTAAGTTCCACTCAAAAGCACTCAAACTAGAATTCATAATAGCTTCAATTGCACTTGCACCAACACTTAACTGGGGAGAAATACATTGGGATGGATCCCTCCTTACACACACACACACACACACACACACATATATATATATAGTATGTATATATATATGTGTGTGTGTGTGTGTATATACATATACATATATATATATATATATATATGTATGTGTATATATGTATATATATATATATACATATATACATATATACATATATATATATACATATATATAGTATGTATATATATGTGTGTGTGTGTGTGTGTATATATATGTATGTATGTATGTATATATGTATATATGTATATATATATATATAAGTATATATGTTTATATATATATATATATATATATGTATGTATGTATGTATGTATATATATATATATATATATATATATATATATATATATGTATGTATGTATATATATATATATATATGTATGTATGTATATATATATGTATGTATGTGTATATATATATATATGTATATATATGTATGTGTGTATATATATATATATACATATATATATATATATATATATATATGTATGTATGTATGTATGTATGTATATATATATATATATATATATATATATATATATATATATATATATATATAATTCTAGTGATTGTACATGTTTTTAAAGAGTTTTAGGCCTAGCCTAGGTTTTTTTTGCTTGGTAAAATATATCTTTTGGTGGCCGAATGTGGGAAAAGGACAATAACACCCAAACTAGGACACAAGTGCCATTGGAATTAATGTCTAAATTATGGCACTAGTGTTTAGGTGGTAGAACTTGAGGCACTAGCTACCATGATGTTAAAGTGAGGGTATGGGACTACTTAGGGATGCTTAGGGACATGTGTGGCCTATATGAATGCTAGATAAGTGTCTAAATAGGCCCTAAGATAGGTTTAGGGATAATCTAGGGATGGGTGATCTCAATTAACACTCTTAGTACTCAAGTGTCATTTTTAAATTATTACACTAAGAAACTAAAGGTTTAACTAAACCAAATATAATATACAACATAAGAGATTAAAAATAAAACCTACATGAAATTTAAGCCTAAAATAATAAAAAATAACTATAAACATCAATTAATATGTATAGGAAATGGAAAATATATATTTACTTCATTAGGGTGCAATTTATAAGTTTTATGTCCAAACATGTCCTAAACAATTAAGGAAACAGATTATAAAGACTTTAAGATGCTACAAAAGATGCTAAAGGGAAACTAAGGCCAATTATAGGATGGGTGGTCTCAAGTAACACTCTTAGCACTCAAGTGTCATTTTAGATGATTACACTAAGAAACTAAAGGCTTAAGTAAACCAAATATAAGATATAACATAAGAGATTCAAAATATAACCTACATGAAATTTAAGCCTAAAATAATAAAAAATAACTATAAACATACAATTAATATGTATAGGAAATGGAAAATCATTAATAAAATGAAACTTAAGAAAAAACATAGGTTAAGTAAAATACTTATTCAATAAATAAGGATTATCTAGTTCCTTGAATATATTTACTTCATTAGTGTGAAATTTATAAGTGCTAGGTCCTAACATGTCTTAAAAAATCAAGGAAATGGATTATAAATACTTGAAGATGCTACCAAAGATGCCAAAGGGAAACTAAGTCAAATTATAAGTGAAAAATAAAACATGAAGGTGATACCAAATATTGACAATGGAATCTTTTGTTGATTATAAGTAAAATAAAATATTGGAAAATAAAATCTGAAGGTTCTACCAAAGATCCATAACTATAACTAAGGAAAACTATAAGCTATCACTAAACAAGAGGGAAAAAAGATATCAAAGAGCTATGAAGACAATGGTTGATTGTAAAAATGTAATATAAAAATGTAATTAGAGGTCATGTTAAAAATAAAGTATAAAAAGGGACATGAAAATAAATAACAAGAAACATAAATACTAATTAGAATGTAAAATTAAACCATAATATGTGAAATATAAGTTTATTTATCTTGGAAGGTTTGTTGAAGATAAACGTGTTTTTTTTTTAAGTTATGAAATGTTCATTATTATTTCCTCATACTAAGGATGAGATGACAAAAATTAAAAATTATGAGGATGGGAATCATAAAATTACCCTCAAAGTTTTCATGAAGGTAATGATGTGTATCATAAGATTCCCTAAAGCATACAACAAGAAAATTTTGGGCATGGAAAGATGCCCCAAAATGTGCACTAGTAAAATGGAAGTCATATTAGGATTCATAAACATGTGTGATAATAAAATGATAGGAATCACAAGATTCTCAATCTTTTGGGATGTATGTGAATTATTGTCAACTCAAGATTGATAGGCAATGATGTCTAATTCAGTTTAAATCTTTGTTACAATAGGGAATGTGGCATCTATTGAAATATATATATATTTAGGAGGAAAATTTTAATTTAATATTATTGTATCAACTTGGTTGATACAATTTATTTTTGAAGAACTAAAATTAACTATATCAAGTTGGGTGATACATCTAGACAAGTTTGAGCTAATTTAAATGATATCGGCCTGGCTAATACAATTAGATGAAATATAGGGATGAACATATATATAATTTATTTATTTTTTATGAATTATTATTGATAGGAGGATATATTAAGACTATATTAATAAAATCTATGTTTAGTGGGAAAGGGAAAAATGTATTGATACATTCTAGGTCATGGCTGATGTAGTTGGATAAAGCACAAAAATTTGTATCAACACATTTTGGGTCATGGAAAGTGTAGTGGGATAAAATAATAATCATATCAACACATTTTGGGTCATTTAAAGTTTAGTTGTATAAAATAATAATTATATCAATACATTTTAGGTTATGGCCAATGCAGTTTTTAAAATAGTAAAATGATATCAGCACATTTTTTGTCATGGTTAGTGTAGTTGAATAAAATAAGAAGTAGATCATCACATATTGGGTCATGGTTAGTGAAATTGGAGAAAACATGAAGGAATTTATTGACACATTCTATGTCATGGTAGTGTAGTTTGATAAAAACATGAAGAACTGTATCCACATATTATGTGTCATGGTTGGTGCAATTACTTGTAATAAGAAGAAATATATAGACACATTATATGTCATGATGAATGCAAATTCATGAAATATGAACTTTATTTCCACATTATGTGTCATTATAGGTGTAGTTTATTATAATAATAATGTGATTTATAACCATTTTGATAGATTATGTTTCATGGTTGATCTAAGTTTATGTAACTGGTTATAATTAAATGGTATTAGGTTGGTTAATATCATTGTATAGATATGAGTGTAATATAAATATATCAACATGGTTAATATAATTGGAAATAAATTATTGAGTATATTTATATGATTTGGAAGAGTTATAAACTCAAAGTGAATGCATAGGATAAGATTAAGTATTCTTATAAGCTATAGGATACGAATAAACATGATCTCTATTGCATTTTTGAATATCCATTTGAACTAGGTTCTCTTATAAGTTGAGGGGTTGAAAAAATTTGGTTATATAGGATAAGTTTAAATGTGAGATAAAGTTTTATGAATCATCCACCTAAAAAATTCCAAGGGTGTCTATGAATAAATGATATCATGTTCATCATTTCTTTAGTTTTATTGAGGGTTTAGGAATGGAAAAATTATAAGAGGGGTTCTTGTTCATGTTGTAATAATTATTAATATGAAGATATTATTCATCCCAAGATTAAATATCATTAGGATCATATGTAGTAATGTCACTAAAAATCATGTGAGAAATGGGAAAATTATCATGAGGACTATTTTTCAATGTTAAATGTGTTATAATAAGATTCATCATCATAGATTGGAAAATTATTATATTATTTTTTGACCATGTTGGAAGTATAATAAAATGGATCCTATATCATGATAGGATTTCCATAACTTGAAGGATCTCAATAAATTATAATATATGATATCATGATAGAGTATTTACCTCCATCATAATAATCATTATCATACATTGGAATATAATGATATCAATTTTGAACCATGTGAGAAATGGAAAAAATTAGATTATCATGAATGGGAAGATTCATTATAATGATAGGATATTAAACTATTATAAAAGGGTCCTAATAGGGATTGACACAAATTGGAAGATCATATTGGGGACATCTGATACTATTATAGTTATCATGATCATAATCCTCATATGAATATTCATAATTTAGAAGATCATCATGAGGATATTTGGCCATATGAAATGGAGTATAATAATTGCACCATGAGGAGTCACATTAAATGGTGGAAAGAATAAATTAGTGACCCATACAAAATAAAAATGGGTTTGTCACTCTAAAATATCCTGAGAGGAGGAATCATTAAAAAATTATGGAAAAAATATAAATATCAGGATAATAAAAGTATTTGATAAGAGATAATTATAAATCAAATCCTCTAAAAATAAAAATATGAAAACTTGAAGACAATACAACCAATGGAAAGATATGATTCATGTAGGGTTCACTATAATGTATTATTATGGTGAATAAAAATTGAATATAATTATAAGATTAAAATAGAAACATGAATACAATCCAACTAATGGTGAGATAAGATCCACATTAGGTTCACCAAAATGTATTATAATGGTGAACCTAAAGTGAATATAATGCTAAGACTAAAATGGAAATGTGAAAACAATCCAACTAATGGTGGGATAAGATTAAAAATGGGTTCAATATAATTCATGCATATAATAGGATGACCAATAAAAATCCTCTATCTCTAAATAGACTATGATATAAATAAGGTCATATTGATATATCATGTGTCTACTTAAATCAACAAATAATAATCTAAAATAGTCACAGATCTATCCAAGGGTAATCCACACTCAAATGTCAATAGGATAGAGTTCCAAAACCTAATCCTATGATAAAATTTATGTCTATCTTAGGCCTAAATATGTAATAATGGTAATAAATGGGTGTATTAAGAATATAATAAGAATAACATATGTAATAAATTGATGAAAATGGTAAACCTATATCCAAGATAGTTGTAATAAACTATAATAATAAGAAATTAAGTGGTGAAATGTTAAATAAATGGTCTATCTATGTAAAGTAAGGTGATAATAGAAAGCCTAAAAAACCCTTTAGATATACCATATTATTTGGTATAAGGAGGAACATAAGCTAGGATAAATGACACACATACAATATAACAATAATAAAAGTAGATCTATCTATTAATAAAATAAAGGAAAGATATTAAGATATACATACTTACCAATTGGTTGGATCATCAATACATCAATCTCCCCCTTAGCTCAAGTGGCACTTTTTAAGATATTTTATAGGATGAAGATCTCAAATTGTATGAGTAATAGCTATATATCCTTATTTTGGGACTCTAAATATGTAGACACCTCCTCAACTTGAATCCTCCTCTTGATCTTGAAAGACATTTAAGAAAGAATAGACTTCCAAGAATAAGACTTTAACCTATAAGTCCTCTTTTAATTTATTAAGAATATAAATTCAAGTGAAATAAAATTATATTCATGTATTATATGTTTATGAATTATAATATGGCTCATATATATATATATAAATGCATAAACATATATGCGTATATATGTGTGTATTTATATACATATATACACACACATAGATATGTGTGTGTGTGTGTGTGTGTGTGTGTGTGTGAGAGAGAGAGAGAGAGAGAGAGAGAGAGAGAGAGAGAGAGAGAGAGAGAGAGAGAGAGAGAGAGAGAGAGAGAGAGAGAGAGAGAGAGAGAGAGAGAGAGAGAGAGAGAATATAATACATAAAACTAGCCTTAAACTCTAAGTTGGTGGTATAAACCAAGCCAATATAATTAAAAAGGATGTCAATTAATATATAAGTATATTGGCCAAGATGATACAACATAACTAATAGAGACAAGACTCAAAAATATATCGACCAAGCTGATATAGTAAATGAAAATACATGTGTAAAGCAACTCGTATTGGCATGACCAATACATTAGGAATATAAGGTGCTATAAATAATTATACAAAAAGTATACATATAGGTAAAATGTAAAAATACTCAGAGAATGTCAAACTAATAGCAATGAAGGTAGGAAAGAATATTATTCAAATGTATCTTGAAAATTACCATGAGCTAATCCCATCCAATTCTTGTTGCACTCCTTAGGATGTGCACTTAGAGATATTGATGCACATACAATACCTTGTATTAAAATGAAAAATATTAAAAAATCATGTCTATACACTCTCTAATCTCAAAGATAACTTGGTAATGGTGCAAAAATACATGAATAAACAAGTTTACAAACACCATGTGAAAGACAATTTAAAGTTATAGAATGGGTTTTTATTCAATTACAATTATATAAAAAATGTGCTTGAAAAAATATAATAAGGATACCAATATTTCACCTAAGTGTTATTAACCATATCAAGTCTTTCAAATATTGATTATGTAACATACAAAATAGAGTTACCTCATCTAGAAAAAACACATATGGTCTTCCATGTTTTCTACTTGAAAAAGGTCACTAGACAAAGATTTTTTCTAATAAAAAGTTACCATATCTTGATTAATATGGTAAAATAAATTTAGAACCTAAGGAAAAACTTCACACTTGCATTAAGAGGTGTATTACAATGCTATTTTTAGAGTATATAATTATGTGAAAGAATATGTCTAGTGAATATAAAACATGGGAGGATGAAGCATTCATGTAGAATTATCAAACGATCATCAATGTTGAGTAAAGTGTTGGTTTAAAGGGGAGGGTAATGATAAACCATTTACCTATATCATGTATTGGGATATGTGTAGCTAACATATGGATATATTAACCTTTAGTTAAGTCATATGATCATTTCTATGGTTTCATTCTAGTAAGGAGTTTACATAAAATAAGTAGGGTATATATCAGAGGTAATTTTTAGTATTTGATCATAATAATTTAAATTCTATTCTTATTATAAGGTCATGGAAGTTAACCCCTTAAAACTCTTTAGTCATATACTTCATTATTATGCTCTTATTTTAATATTATTAATGTCTAATATTATGATTCTAATATAGTGGTATATTAATTTCATTACAAAAAACCTTTGATTAGGTTTTGTGTAATTATGGAATCAAATTTCCTATAAAACATTACAAAATTTACAAGGGAAAGAAAAAATATTAAGGTATTTGTAATAGACATATGCATTTTGTTGACCCTATAAATTTTAAAATATAACTAAGTTCCCATGGATGGTGGTTAAATATAGAACTAGGTTCTAGTGGTTGAAGGAAGTAGAGAGTGGTTCATGTAGATATAACCATTCCAAGAACATGATCCTAGTTGAGATTTCTAACAAGACATGCATGAGATGACAAGATTAATTCCACATGCACATGTAAAAAATAATATAGCAAATACATGTAAACAACATGTGTATCTATGAACCATAATAGATATCATAGAGGATAAATGATAAAGTTATGACTAATGGATTGATTTTGACAGGTAGTTGGGAAGAAATAGAAGAGGGATATGTAGCTGACTTGGAGCAGATCACCACATTAACTTTCAAGTGTATGAAAAAGCCATTAAGTACTATTTGTTTGCATTTGATTTAATAGATGACAAATAATACTATTTGGAAGCCTATAAAATGATGGAAATTGATAAGAGAAAGAGAGTTGGTGATGGATAATGAAGTGTTACTTGAATGTAATTATAGGTTTAAATAGATAATTAATATCATCTAGTTAGTTGTGTAGTTTGAATAAGTTCCTATGAACAACTTATCATTATCATCATGCTTGTGGCTATTAGATGTTGTTACCATACTTTAAATTATAATATTTATTTAATGGATAAATATTTATTATGGTTTCTATAATTGTGTTATTTATTGTATGAATATGTATTTATTACATGCATTGTTAGGATAACGTAGATAAGGCTCCAAAAAACCCATGTGTATGAGGTGAGTGTATGACTATAAGTATGAGATCATTTATAAATAATCTTGACCCATACTAATTTATCTTTTTATGCCTTGAGTGATTTCATAGGGAAAATTTCATGATGTGTCAATGGAAAAATTAAAAATGTTAAGTTTTGGATTACATGAAATGAATAACACACAAGTGACTACCAAGATAACAACATTTTGGTTCCATTTCTAGGACTAGTTGAATTTCATTACTACAATTATGAGTAAATATTATGTACCAATTTATTTTGGATAATATTGAGCATTTATTAGAGCAATTAGAGGAGAAGTTCATGATAAACCATCCTATTTATAAAATTTAATATACAAGAGAATGGGTAGAATATAACATACACAATGAACTTTAAGAAGTGTTCTTGTGTGAGATTACAACACATTTTCACACATGGCTTGGAGTGAATTTTATGAACAATAGTAGAAACTCTAAACATAAGTACTATTGGATGAGGAAACCTATGGATCAGTTGAAGGAATTGGACATGGTGTGGAATAGAGTTATTGATGTTTAGTGGAGTGTAATGCTAAATATTTATTTTTTTGAGTTGAATTTATCCACATATTCTTATTCATAGGATGTTGAATACTAGTTTTTAAATGAACGTAGGTGCACTACCTGAGATAATTTACATTAGATATCAAGAAGCTAATGGTAGATAGTGGAATAGAGAACTTGCCAATTAAAATCTAAGTATCTACACATGTGAGAAGTGTATAAAGTGGTAAAGGCATGTGTATGTAAGGTATCAAAGAAAAAAATTCTTTATAATGGAATAAATAAGTGAGAATTTACTTTTAAGGTACATATATAATGAACTTTAGTGGAGAGTGATGGCCAAAAAATATGCTTAGTATAGATTAAATTCTAACTCGGGAGATGCCATGAGGAACCATGACTATAGGGAATGAAACGGGTAGGAATATCATGTAGATGATATGTGATTTGGTGATCAAGAAATGTGAGCCAGTGAGAAAGAGTGAGTTATAAAGGAAGAATATGAAATACCCAAGGAGGGAAACATAAAAGGATAAACTAAAAAAAACACCCATATCCCATCTACCTAAAGTGCATGCTCATGCACTTTTATCACAACTAGAATATATAGAATAAAATGTTTATTATATCTTATACATACAAGGATTTTTCAAAAATGAGGGATAAATTAGTGTGTTAATGTTTTCCATTCCTTACAAACCACTTAGACAAGTGATAACTAAAATTCATGGCCAAAGATGTTAGGTATGCCACCATAAGGAGGGGTCTAACCCCTCAAGTAAGTAGTTCAACACAAAGTGGAGTGGTAAATAATTTGAGGACCATTGATAATCCAATATGCCCTATAAATATCTATAGGATTAGTAGTATATCCTATCATGGGAGGTGATGGATCTATGCCACAATAGGAGGAATGGGAGGTACCCCTATAAGAAGTCAGATTTCAATCATACCTTTGACCATTTCATTGACACATCATGTACCATGGATGTCTATTTTGACCATACCTACTCCACATGTTTTCTATGGTATTTCATTTTGTTTACTTAAATATCAAAGATTGGAGAAGGTTTCAAAGCATTCCCACAAGTGTGAGCTTATATGGTGTGACAAAGGAGTTATGATATTAGAGTGTAAGGAAAGTCAATTTACCACAATGTTACTAGATCAAAACCACACCTAGTATTGTAATTTTAATAAAAATAAATCCATATTTTACTATGACCTCCTAAAGGTATCCTTATTGAAGGAATTTTACATTATTGAGTTTAAGTAATAGATCATTGTTGTACTAAAGGAAATAAAGTAAGATTTGATGGAGAGTGTTCAGTCTTATGATTCTTTATTCAATACTTTAGTGTCCAAACTATCATATGATATTCATCAAGTAAAATAATTACAATGGTTATTTGGGGGTCTATTTGTACCACTTTGATACACCTTCCCTATGAATACCTTCATTGAGCCCCAAGATGCCATAGAAGTTCCATTAAGAGATAAAGTTGTGGGAGGCATAGATATGGGATTTATCTCATTCATGGAATCACAAATATACTTAATGGTTTTTTAACTCTATAATCTCATATCCAAGAGTGTGCATGATACTAATAGTGGATTATGGAAAATGTATTATGAGTTAGAAGGGCATAAAAACAATAATTTATAAAGTCTTAATGTGTGTACCTTTTTAGATTCATGTGATATTTTAAATGAGGGTCATGATGTGAGTAACTGAACCTATTATTTAACATGTGACCAAGATAAAGGTGTCCATATACTAATTTTTTTATGAATCCTCTAATCAAAAAATTGAGGACTGCATGGTGATTGATGAAATCCATGAAGTAAGAGACTAGAGCATGTGACATGACATTGTAAGGCCATCTAACTAGAAATACGATGGTTATATGAATCATAAATCATAAAAAGCTAATTGTATTATATGATGTAAAGGAAAAATATTTAATCCATGCACTTGTTATAAGAGTGAGTAATTATACCACTATCAATGTGATTGCCCCATATATCTTACTTGTGGGTATTTCTAGGAAAACCACAAGCTCAAAGAGTTCCCATATTTATATGGAGATATCACACATAATGAAAGACATAATAAGGGTGATGAAATAATTATCTTGGAGTGAAATTCAATATAGTGAGTTCTAAATACCCAAATCAATAAGAATGCTCACCCAAAGGTGAAATTAATGACTCATAGTGGCATAAATATGTAGCCAAGAGTCTCTCCCAGTAAGAATTTTCAAATGTTGTATGATCCAAGGAGTATTGAATAAAATATGGCTCACCCTAATCCATTAATAACCCCTTTCCTATATGTCAAATGATAAAAGGAATGGTTGTAAAAATCCATGGATGCCATCTACAATATACATGGTGAGTTGTAGCATGTTCATGATTTTAAGGAAAATTCAAGGGAGGAGATCAAACTCCAAGAGATAGATGAGAGGTAGGAGGAATATTTGTCCAATGTCCTAGCTCTCTTATGCATTGATGGAATGGTTCTAATGCTAAAAAAAATATTGGATGAATATAAGGGAAAAAACCCACTAAGGTATCAACATTGGATATAATTCAAGGTTATGAGTTGAGGATAGCCTATAATTTGGGTTATGACAAGGAATTAATTGATGATACATATGTCAAAAAATGGCTGGTATATGATGTTATAGTGGAAACATGTGTTAAATTTAATATCCTTAGGGGAGATGATTGGAAAAAGATTGGGTTTCCTTCCCTTTGACCTTCACCCCATGTTTTTTTTATGGATAAAAAACCTTAGATAAACCCATGGGAATCCTACCCAAAACTAGTATAAAATTAATGGGTGAAAATATTAGAGTAGAATTTGAGGTGATCAAGCTTACAGATGAAGATAACTACCTACCCTTAATTATAATACCATGGTACTATGAAAACACTGCAATAAATTACTTCAAGAAACACTAAATGAGTTTATATAATGGGAAAGAGCATGTGATGATCCCATTGGAAAAAAATTTAAAGGCATTCCCCTATTGATATTGTTTATTTGTAGGAGGAAATCAACAACATATATTAAATCATGACACAAGAGGTAGATAACTTACCTCCAAATGGGAAGGTATTCTCTCCTGGGATGAAACACAATATTTTTTTCATACGATGACTATTACCTATGACCGATGAATGTAGGATTCCTATGTGGTGACTGGGATAAAATTTGGCATAGTGAGGGAAATACCCTAGTCTTCATGTGCATGAAATGCCTTATGAACTATAAGAAATATCAATTAAAATGGAAATTAGATATGTATACCACATACACTAACTACATCCAAATTGAAGAGAGTGATCCAAATTAGTAAATGTAAACTTGAGGTTTTTACCATATATGAAATATCCCTATGAACTTCCTCATTTATATATTAATTTTAGGCATGTTCCCTAAGGATCGTGATCACATGGTTTCCATAGTGTAAAACATGAAGATAATTATCATGTGTTAGTGGGATAAGCACAAGACAAGTACTCTCATTTGGTAATAATTGAAGTGTTCCATATAATCAAGGTTTAAGTAGATAAATGACTATATAGGCTACCCATATATTGAAGTAACATGTTCCCATGGGTGCAAATTTTGGAAAGTGAAGACATGTAGACAAGGTGCACACTACATGATAAAGAAGAGATATGGGTTCAATTTTTTGTAATACTTTGAAGAATTGGGATCACACATGGTATTTGATGAATGAAATGAGATATGATACTATAAATTGGACAACTTTGAATGATAATTTTACCTATAAACTTTCTTTCTCCTTGTCTGATCTAAAACTAGTTGAACCACTATATTATGTTCACCTCACCATCATGGAAAATGAAGTTATCATATAATAATGGGTTAGATAGATGTAAAATAATATGGGACTCACCCTAATTAAATTATTCCATGTGTGTGCAGTAAACAATGATTGTAGTGAAAATTATGAGGGAATCTAGATGAAACATAACTAACAGTCTATGACCAACAAATAGAAGATGGTTTTTAAAATATGCATAGAGTCTAAATAAGGTGATCCAAAAAAATTACATGTTTAAACTTATTAGGAAGAGTTATAAGTATTATATTCACAAAACTAATGGTATATTTTCTATCATGAATCCTTGAATATGATTAAGCCAAGCATTGGTTCAGAGGATAAACCCAAGATCACCACTATTGGATATTATAGGTCTAATGAAAAGTTGAAATACATCATAGAGATGCTCTAAGACTTAAAATACCTATTCCATATTTTATACCTAAGAGATGAATGGATTAGACCCTTCATTAGGAAAAATTAAGATCAACTCAGTTTTTGGTGCATAAACCATGAAATAATGGCCATATAGGATTAACCCCAATTTTTGCACCAAGATAAAGGTGAAGATTGATAACATGTTAAACATTGGAATAATCTATCCATTTTAGGAGTTTGAGATTGGGAGGATAATGGTAATTATAATTAATATGGATGGGTGCATATACATATATGTGGAATATTGTCTTCTTTTTTCCATGTGCATCATTTACCCTTTTCCCACCACCTTCACTGAATATATTATTGAGGGAGTATCAGGTTGTGAGGTATACACCTTCACTAATGGCTTCTTTGACTATCACTAGGTGTAGATAAATGAAGAATACAATCTAAAAACTAATTTATCAAGAAAATGGGGGCCATTTTCTTATAATGACATGATTTTTGGCCTAAATAATATGCTTGTTGTATTCTCACACATTGCCATAATGGACTTAGAATAATTATTCCATCATTTGTTTAATTCTATTTAGATGAATACATAGTGTATAGACTAGTGAAGGATCACCATGACACATTGATACTTATGTTTGATCATTATAACCAATTTTAGATATCTCTCAATATAAATAAGTGCATATTTAAAAAACATTTTGAAACTCTTTGTGGTCTTTTAATGTTTAAAGTCAACCTCCTTATTAAAGATTCTAAGTTTAACATTATTATTTATTTATATATTCCCACCACTCAGTGGGAAGTGTGCACATTATTAGGGCATATGGGTTATTACCAAATGTTCAATATTAATTATTCCATGATTATTTCACCCATGTAGGGGATCCTACATAATAAATATAGGGAAAGGAACAAGAAGAGGTGTTTGATATGTTGAAGAAGAAATTGAATAGTGTACTAATATCACATTTTTTTAGACTTGAACACCCCATTACTTATGCACATTGACACTTCAAGAATAACTATTGGTGCCATTATAGCTTAGTTATAAAAAACAAAGTTTATGATAATATCTATTTCATGATTAGGAACCTCATTCCCACTAATAAAAACTACACCACTATTGAGTAAAAGTCCCTAGTGATGTTATATATAGTATAGAGGTTTAGGTTGTAATTGTTAGCCATTCCTTTTGTGTTATTCACAAAAAAATGAGGCCTTGAAGTACTTGGTGAATAAGTCAGTTAACCATATGTTCATTTGTTGATGGATTGTATTGTTTCAAGTTTTACTATTTTTGGTGGTCATGAATATAAGAAAGCATAATTTGGGCCCATATCACTTTTCAAAACTAAACATTAGAGAATACATGCACCTCATTGAAGATGATATGTTGGATGTTTAATTATATAAAGCAAAGTGGTCCCTCTAGGACCTAGTTAAAATATTTGTATTCCTCACATTCGAGGTTACATTTTATACTTATCCAATAAAAAAAGAGAAGAGTATATATTCACACTACTCCCTATCAACTTCTTAGTGAGGAACTATACAATTTTGGGCATGATGAATTTTTTCACAAATGCATGATAAATCATGAGTGCAATGGCATGTTACAAGAGGGGCACAAAGGCTTATCTAGAATCCATTTAATTTTTGAAACCACTATCCATAATATTTTAATAAATATCCTCTCATGAACTACATTATTTAAATATGAAAAGGCATATGTATATAAATGTGATGTGTGTTGTACTCAAAACACCCCAAATGCAATGTTTTTTAAATAGGGATCCATTATAATTTGAAAACCTAGTTTCTTATTTGAAAATATTTTTTCATTGGTAATTATTTGGGAACTTAACAATTTTGATGTATCAATGTTCTTAATGCCCTTATTGATGGTTCTTGTTAAGCACAATATTTATTCATACTAAACTATTAATTAATTTTGAATTTATTACATGTATGAAAGTTTTATTTGAATTTACAATACAATTATGTTTTTGAAATTCTAGGTATTTTATCTTCACATGTTTTCTACTTTCATGTATTTGGCCACTTCAGATTTTTTTGGTCTTTGTGACTTTTGGTTGTCACAACTTTTTCATGTCACTATTTTAACATTTTAGGTTTTTAATAATGTCAATCCTATGTTTTATTAAAGGTTTTATTAGTGCAAATTAGTGAAATAATATTCATAAAATAACCACTAATCTGTTATAGATTTTGACTTGCTTTGGATTTATAAAAATAGTAATAAATATGTGTAAATAAAGACTTATCTATAAAATGCCTGATATGAAAGATCTAAGTGATAAAAACTAAGATATAAATAGCTCTAAGTGTTTTAAACTAGATCCCTATATCATAACTCCTCTTAGATAGTAGCACCACATTTGGATAGTAGCTTGATGTGGTTATGGTGTCTTTAAAAAGGTGCTAGTGTCCTCTATGTAGGACTACTTTGAACATATGGGTGCACCTTTTCTTGTGTTTATAGGTTATATTCTTTCATTTATGAAGTATAAAAATATAAATTATTCTTGTAATAGATGATTTATTTTGTAAATCCTAATCTTCCTTGTAAATAAGAGATGATCTAAAAAATGTGTTCATTAGTAGGATATGCTAGACATCCTCAACACCCTGCTATGAAGAGAGTTTCCTACATACCAATACTCCAAAGAGGGATAAAAACCGATGTAGTTCTCCCTACCTAAGTACAAGTGAAAATGTAAGTGATGCAATAATGATAGTGGTATTGTATTCCTTGAATGTGCTCGAGATTGGAAATGTAGAAATTTTGAGATTAGGGTAGCTATAAATGGTAGTATACAAAATTAGGGTACAATAGGGATTATTATCATTTATTATACCTAAATAGTTTCTTATTTGAATAGGTATTTTTCATCTAATTTTCATATAGTGGATAGAGGTCTAAAATTAATGTATCTATAGTGTTTTGTAGCTTGTTAGGATAATAAAAGATGCTTAAGATGGCCTTAAGAGGGTTTTAATTTTGAAAATATATCCCTTTAGGAAAGATAGGGTAAAGGACATTAGTGCCACTTTGGTGACACTAATTCCATGTGGTTCTAGTGTCCTTAATGTGTTGTTAATGTCTAGTTGGTAAACTATTAGGCATGAAGGGATACGATCAATACATGAGGGTCTAAAACTATGTTTAAACTAACTAGGGATTTTTATTATCTACACAAAGGTTAGGAAAGTGTGAGAATAAGATCTAGGATAGTTCTAGGAATAATTTAGAAATATATTGTCTCAAATATCACCCTTATCAATTAAATACCCTTTTAGGTGATTACATTTGTCATGTATTTATGTTATAAATGTAGCAAAACAAAATGACTAGTATAAAGGGAAAAAACATACATGGACTTACCTAAGAAGTGAAACTTGTGAAGCTAAGTTTGAGTATGTGAAGTTATGTCTACGTATATGAAGCATGATCCAAAGCATCACCTTCAGGTAAAATGTGCATAAATCAATTCTTACTTAAGATATATCAAAATCAAAAGACTATTCAAAGTAAAAATGTAACTAAGTAAAATTGAGTAAAGCGATGGGAAAGATGAAAAGAATGAATACAACTCATTAGGTTGCAAACCAATTCATGAACTTGGTAAAAACCTATGTGCATGTGTATGTATAATGATCAAATATTTGAATAGCTTGCGTTGAGATAATAGCTTGCTAAATCCTCATGTGTGGGTGGCTCAAGAACTCAATCCAATTTTGACTCCATCATTTCCCACCCATGCTTGGTACATCTTGACTTGTGAATATCTTGGATTGGACTGATAGTGTGTCCAACCATCTCATGTGGGTGCATCAAGATCTCAAGTAGGTTATGAATCCATCATTTCCCACCCATGTCTAGTAGATGAAACTAAAACTAAATTTCACAAAGTGATATAAATATATAATTAAGTATATCTAAATATGTATGTGATTTAACTATCTTGGGAATATTAGATTATTATTCCTAATTTAGTCAAAGGTCTAAAATAGTAAATAATTAAATAATATTATAGTAAATAGATTACAAATTTATATAATTTATTTTACCTTTGTAGCTTGCTAAAAATAGTAATGAAATAAGAGAAATATAACTTAGCTTAATAGGACTAAGATGAATGAGACAAAAGTTGGTAATAGTTGTAAAAGACTAAGACACTATTGTGAATTAGGATATAGCTTTCATTTAGTGAAAGGAAAAGAGCATTGAAAATAGGACACTTTGATGTCAAGTGTTATATTATAGGTCCTACCTCTATTTTCCAAACTAATCATAGAGATCTAAGTTTTCTAGGTTTTGTCTATTGTCCCTGTGTTAGTTTGCCTATGAAATTTCAAACCTTGACTATTGATAGAGCTCCTTGTAGAGTTGATTCAATATCCAAACCTAGATCTTCCTTGTGCTTGAACTTGAATGAAAACTTGGAGAAGGGGGGGGGGGAGGGTTAGTGTGTGTAAAATGAATTGAACATGTGTCCACACCCCTTATGTGGAAATGTTGCCTACATACCAATACTCTGAAGGGTGATCAAACCATAAATAGTTCTCACACTTGATGTAAATTGTACAATAGTGTAATGAAGATGAAAAAATGTTAAACTAAGTGTTATTTATATGACTAGGGACTAGTTTGAGGGTTTAAATGAGCTTGTGGATGTATTGGTTGACTGTATGCAAAGAATAGGGAAAATTACCTTAGTTGTCTTGCTTGTAATCTTGCTAGTTTTTGAAATATTTAACAACCCAATATAAATGAACTTTGAATGGGATTTGATAGAGATATATTAGTCATGGGTTAGAGGCATTCATTCTAATCTAACAAATGAAGAAGAGGAATCAGGAGGAAATAGTCACTTGGGATTAAAATATGATTGGATAAGAGCACTAAAAATGGGACACCCTAGGGTCCAGTAATATAGTCCAAGTTAGGTGTTATTTTTATATAGGTATAAGACCTAATGGTATGGAATAAGAATGGAAAATGGGGTCTAGATGATCTGGAATTAAGTCTCAGAAGCCTATGGATGACTAAGAATTAGAAAAAAGGTACTTAGAAGGGTCAAGAGAGCATGTAAGAGGGACCTATGGGTTGGGTGTCACAAGCCACACTCAAGCTACCAATTTTAACATTTTATATGACTAAATTTTCCTCTCCTTTATTCTAGTGATGTAGTAAAGTGAAACGCTAGTATGAAGGAAAAATAGAAAGCATACCCTAAAATGGTGAAGCCCATGAAGTTGTCTAGTGTTGGGTGTGCATAGAGAGATCACATCATGAAATGTAAATCTATAAAAGAAAATCAAGAATATATAAATACTTATTAGATACATTATATCTAAAATAAGAATATATAAATCTAGGTAAGAGAGAGGAAGAGAAAGAAATAAATACACCTCATCATGTATGTAAACTAATACAAAACCTATTTAATGTTGGATGATGTCGAGTAATGTTGGGTATGTGTTATACCAAGAGTAATATCATGAATAGAGATGAGTGCTCAATTCATTGAGAGTGGCTTAAGAATGAAAATGTTATCCCTTTGGATCCATCATCACCCACTAAGTGAATCTATGTGATTATGTGTGTGTTAATCAATGTTTAGACTATGAGTCCAATCCTTTTGAGTAGGTAGCTCAAGAATATAAAGGCTAGCCCTTTGGCTCCATCATTGCCCCATAAAGTGAAGCTATAAAATGATACTAGTATGAATGTATTTCATATGATATGGCTTCTAAAGCCCATTAATTCTATGTTATCTTACAATGTGGTGTGAATAGTCAAATGTGTACTAGAAACTAGTCCAATCTTGGCCAAATCTGGAAGGAGGAGATTAGCCTTGTATGCAATCTACTCCAAAAATAAAAAATTAGGATTATGTGGAAGACACTTGAGAATTTGGAGGTTAGGATTGTATGAAAACCAATCTAAAATGATGCTAACCACCTACAGATGGAGTAAGACATGCAACTTTTGAGAATTCCTAGGTAATAGACTAAACTTGGAAAGAAAAGAAGTCAAAGGTGCCATGCACATTACCCCTAATAACTAGTGTTTATAGCATGGATTTTGATCTATAAGTTATACCAATTTCCCAATCTATTACTAGAAATGAGATCCATCATGTCATGCATGATACCCCTTATATCTAGATTCTCTTAGACAAACTACACTAAAATTGTTGAATTTAGATTGATTTATATCTAACAAAACTATAATCGGGATGAAATTTCTAATTGTTTCTATAAAATTTGGGTTTTTTTGTTTGGATAAGAGTGATAAAAATAGGACACCTTGATATCTGGTGTTATTGTCCATGTTTGGTGCTATTGTCCTTTGTTAAAATTGATGACTATTTTGTAATCATCACTATTTTCTAGTCTATCCTACCTGGTTTGACCTTTGATTACATTCTAAGGGTTTTGAAAACTAATTTTTTGATTGGTAGGAGCTTTTATCTCTATGACAAAACTCCTATTTATTTCCCCCTCATCTATGGGTAGGAATGAATACCCTAAAATGAATACCCTTAGAAGAAATAGGCATACAAGTGTGTTATGTTTTGAAATACATGATATAGTAATGATAATTGAAATTATGTCTCAATATATAACATAGTTTGTATTAGAGATTGTTAGATCAATAAGGGAATGCTTAGATAGATATAACAATGTAATAACATGTGTAATGTACTAAATTAATGTAGACACCATAAATATGCACACTATGATTCTGAATGTTAGAAAAACCCCTAGATTATCTAAGACCCTCTTGGGATCAATCTACACCAATCTAGCCTCACCCATAGTTCATTTCATAAACTAGATCCACCTAACCTTCATCCCCATTTTTATCTAGGACTTGATCATTAGTGGTCAGTGTAACAATCAATGGTCACCCTTGAGAAACCCTGACCATCAATGGTTAGGGTAAAACTCCTTAACTAAGAACATGAAACCTTCTGCCAAGATTTCTAAATATAACTTGTCTAAATCTTGTTATGAGCCTTTGAATGGACAAGTTATATTTAGATGGCCTAGTTTCACCTTAACTTCTACCTCTTGCTTATTCCTATAATAAGGGATGAACTTTTAAGGTCAAATACATCTATGATAATTATCATGAGCTCAAGGATTTAGGAGTGTTCTTTGGTAGGTTAATCAATGCCATCAGTAATTTAACCATTACATTGAGAGCTAACTCACCATCACCTCTCAACCAAGTTATTGAGTACCATTACTCTATCAGACTCAAGCCAAATTCCACCAATAGGTTAACTACTTCAACAACTCACCCAATCAACTTTTGGTAATACAAGTCCTTGTTTATTAATATTCATTTACTTTGTTTCCATTTAACAATCAGCCCATCCCTTGCCCATCACTCAAAATCCATATTATAGATCCCATTATTTAATAATTAACAACCTAGATCTTCATGTAGTAATCATCTATGGTTGAATCATCCATTGATGGTCTACCCAACCACTAACAATAAAATTCACCATTGATGGTCACCTTAGCCACCGATGATTACCCTAACCACCTATGGTCACTATGGCACTAAAAACCAACAAGTTATTTTCACCCATCTACCCTCAACCAAACCTAGTTTTTTGTGTTCATGTTTTTCCATAGACCTCCTTTATATTTTATGAAGCATATCCCAACCCCTTAGCACTAGTAGTAATTAGTTTATCACTAATTTTATCATTTATAATCTATTTTCCAAGCAAAATTTCTTGTGTTCAATTTTACTACCTTATAATTATTGATGCAAGTACCTTCTTTCTAGTTTTGTGAACTTAATTGTTTAAAACATGTGGATTGATATCCCCTAAGGAATATCTCATTTATGGGATCTAGTTATTGGTAGGCAATTCACCCAACTATCTATCTAACAAATAAGTTTGCTTTAGTGCTTTCTTATCTACAGGTCTTCCTCCCAAGCCAAAGAGGATCTCTTCATAATCTTCTGATTCAATGTGTTCACAAACAATTAGGTTTCTCAACCATACCCGTATCAAGTTTATTTTCTCTCTTCCTTATAACTTAAAGAAACAATTTACATGAAACATTCTAACATGCCCAGTGGGACCACAGAGTCTCTACTCACATTTTATTTTGAATTTGTATGCTCTTCTCTCTATTTGTGCTCATAATAAAAACTAAAATTTATTTTGGGTTAAAATCAACTACATCCATTTATTTATTTTAAAATTAGTTCACTTTGAATTAAAGCATACTAATTTTATTGTAGTACCACCTTTTTTACACACACACTAGCCAAACAACTTTCATCAATCAAACATCAAAATAATTTGAGACAAGGTCTAACTAGGATTTAATCACCTAGTGGTCACCTTACCCTTTCTTTGAAATCCTACTTGGAGTTCATTACCAAGGGGAGAACTAACTCAACTTTTTGGTTGAGTATAAACTCTGGATATCAATTTATATTGGCTAAGCACCTGACACCCTTATCACTATGGTGTGTGAAGTGAGGGGGTAGGCCCAAACACCAAACCACATATTGATTCCAATATAGATTTTTTTGAGCATGTAAAAAACATGAAACCAACCATAGAATAATTCTATAGTATCTGATCTATATGCCAACTTCTATCACACAATCTCATAAACTAAGGCATAAGCTAAAAGTGATATTACAACTAACATCTAGGCTTAACATACTTTATACTGTGTGTCTTGATTGACTTGATTATTTTCTTATCTTCCTCATATTTGAGTGGTGAGTTTATTCTTGTTTTATCTCTCCATTTATTACATGGTTATCACTCACTAGTATCAAATAGACCTAGCAAAGTAGAACCCATCACTCAAATCAACCTCTTCTACCTCCTAATCTATGGAATACATCTATGAAGTAGAAGACTCACCTCATCCATTGGGAATCCCTACTTTTCCTTAGGTATTTTCCTAGGGAGACATAGACTTTACCACTTTTTTAGACAATAATATAGTTTCCCTCCATCACTACCTCAACACCTCACATTACCATGCCCCAATTTCAAGTCCATCTCAGGATCCTCCTTATGGCATGACATCTTGCCTTATGAGGGGTGGTCCTATTGTTGTAATCACCACCCAACCTTTGACTACCTAGGCATCTTCATCTACTAAACCCTTTAATTCCATAGTTGAAAACCAACCTATCTAACCAACCACTACCCTTACACCTTCTACCCCTACCAATGACTCCTCCACCTTAGGAACAACCCAACCATTACCCCATTATACCCCACTCACTATTGAATCACCTACCAATAACACTACCAACCTCCCATTTATCAATCATAAACCACTAGTCAATACCCCCTACCAAACTTGGTGGTATTTATACCTAGTATTTCACCCCCCATTAGTATGAAGGTCACTACCTCACCTCTCATCACTAACCCAACTATCATCTATACCCAACCTATAAGAATCCCTCAATAGGCACCCATCATACCCAACCTAGGATACATCCCTAACCAACAAGGTTATGTACCCACTACTCAACCACCATCATCCACCTAACCTTACATACCACCTACCTAACCTATAGCATCCATATTTCAATATGTGATATCCCCTCAACCACTAACCAATTACTAGTATATCACCCAACCATAGTCGTATTATGAACCTTATAATATTTTAGGTGTACCACCTCAAATTGACTTAATGAAGATGCTCATGGACAATATGATGAACATAAAGTCATCCCTTTTAGGGTATCTCAATATATTATCCTATGATTAAATTTTTAATGAACCTATTCATGTTTCTATCCCTATCAGACCTTATCCTCCTCAATGGGAGCTTCTTAAATTTACTAAATTTCAAAGGAAGACCCCAACACCTTAGGGCACTTAGGCACACATGTTACATGATTCACTTTGATGATGCCCTTGTCCTCTGAACCTTCCCCATGTCTTTATCTAGCCTGACACTTAACTGGTATAGTGCCATCACCAGGCATTTAATCTTTTCCTTTACCTAACTATCATAGGTTTTCTTGGATCACTTTTCCATTAACATTTCCAAAAAAGTCTTTATCACTAACCTTTATTCTATTAATTAATTTGATGATAAGTCCATTGCCAATTTTTTTACCCATTGGAGAAGCTTGATTAATCATCTTTAATTTTCCTTTCCTCAACCTAAGCTTATAGGACTTTTTGTTTGGGCTTGCACCAAACATAGATCTTTTACATTGCATGTCCAAAACTTCAAAACTTTTGATGAAACTTTTACCATGGCATATAAACTAGAGAACTAAGATCTATATGAGGGTAAATTAAAGATATGAAACAAGAACTCTACCTTCAAGACCAACAAAACCTCTTCCTCTAAACTAAGTAACCAAGCTAGTAGCAGAACCAAGAGTAAGAGAACTGTGAAAGCAATTATCTTTAAAACTGCCCCTCCACACAATGATAATCAACAAAATTCTCCCATTACCTCCAACCAAAACACAAGGAACCCAAACCAAACTAACCAAAAATAGTTCACTCCACTTGGAGAATCTTGTGCCTCAGTTCAAGAGAAAATACTAACCTCATACAACTTCCCCCCATCAAACTACCTCAATAGTTTGATTCTTCTCAGCTATGACCTCTGTGATTTTCATCAGGTAATTAGACATGACATCAATGGTGTAATACCTTCAAGAATATTGTTTAGAGCCTTATTGACAAGGGGGAACTCATGCTGGACAACTTCAATGCCCCTCAAAATCAAGCTCTTTACATCTTTAAGAAACCTTTTCCCAACCATGCCCCTATCAAAAGTAAAGACACATAGACCAAACACTCCCATGATGCCCACATGGTCAATATGGTCCTTGATACATTCATACTTGAAGACTCAAGCATATAATCTACCTACTCCTCCCCCATCTCATCTACTGAGGTAGTGGAGTCATCTTCCCCTACTTTGGAGACTCAAACTGAGGAGGTTCCTTTCTCCCTAGATTCACTCATAGAGGATTTGGAATCATCAAATACCACCTTGACTAGCTTATATGAGAAAATAACCATTACTAATTCACCATATCCCCTAACTACCAAATAAACCACTAATCCTATGGACATTATCCCTAAAGGATAAACTTCATCACCAATACCTCTCATGTAGAAACCACCTATTTTAAACTTACATTCCTCAATCAAGGAAATGGTCCAAAATACCACCCATATTCCTCATCTTATGAGTTTATCCTTTACATCCACTACCCAAGGATCAAGACTAGTACACAAACCTTTCTCTACATTAATTAAAAAATTAGAATTTGCCTTTAAATTGAATATGGATCAAACCACTTTCTAGAAAAAATTAGGGATCCCTTAATTCAATAAACCTCAACCTTTCAGCACACCTTTAACTAACCAATCTATCATTTTTCCACCCCCTCTTAAAGCAATCAAAACTTCTCACAACCCCTCACCCTCTCAATCAACCAAGGCAATCATATCTCAAGCAATCAAATAGCCAACCAAACCCTTCACAAATCTTATTGCCTTCCCTACACAGATTTTAGTTTGCCCATATATGAAAGTTGAATCAACCACATCTAAACCTAGACCCAATCCTCAACTCAAACCAACTAAAGAGGTGAAACCATTGAAAGGACATATGACTAAGATTCTACTTCCCTCCACCTTAGCTTCCTTCTTGGGACCTCATCCCTCAACTTTGCTTGAGAAACATGCTCCTTTTAACATATGTCACCCACCACTATTGTTTACACTATCCCACTTACTATCTAATAGCTTGGTTTTTCTTGAATTACCAATGGCTAGACTATAAACCTCAAACACTCCAACCACCAGCATACCCAAATGAAAACCATTAACTAAAAACACCACCTTACCTAAACCCCCTCTCACCAAACCCATTATCACCAAAACACCTAGCTTACCAACCAAAACCACATCCTCTAAACCTTTCCCACCTCTATTTGAATCTTATACAAACATTTTTCATAGGTTATCACAAGCCTCTTACCTCACCTTACCCCCTATGAGACCTTTTAATCCTCTTGGTTCTAAACTAGCTTGGTATAACAACTATCAAATGTGTTCTTATCATAAGACACTTAGGGATGACATAGAGAATGAAAAATCTCTCCAAGACATTATCCATCATCTCTATGAATAATATGACCTCTTATTAGATGAACTCATCTTGACCCCTCTACTAACACACCTAATAGACATTTGCCAAAGCACACCTAATCCCCCACTCTAACCTCAACGTGACAAGGAACCTACCCAACCTCCTATCATATCTTTCCCCTTTATCCACACCATTAATATGGTCACACAATTATAAAAAATGATAAATTAAAGTCCAAGGTGTCTATTTTATGGACTTACCCACCTTCTCACCCTAAACCAAATTAGATCCCAATATTTTCATCTTTAGCTAAGCCCAAAGTGCCAATCTTAGTCACCTCTGAGGATAACCCCTCTAAATCCATTAGGAGGGTCATTCTTAAGCAACTCCACTAGACTCCAGCTAAGATGATCCATTATGATCTCATTTCCACCTCACCTCACCATCACCAAGCTATGATAAAGGCTATGTAATCCATTGAGGTTAGACTAAGAGACTGGTGACCTATAGAGACCTTTGTAGGTGCTTTCAAACTCTCCACCCTTTTTATCTTCAAGGGCTCAGAGATACCTTCTATCCACCTTAAGGACTTGAATCTTCCTCTCTTTATTACTGACCATATCAACTAAACCTACAAAACATGGGTTATGATTAATGGGAGAGCCAGCATCAACATCATCTCTTCCCATGCCTATGACCAACTCAAATTATTGGACAATGTCATTTTTGAAACTTTATTCATCCTTAGATCTTTTAACAATTTTATGACCACTACCTTGAGAACCATTGTCTTCCACATTCATCTAATACCTCACACACTCCCCAAAAAAATTTATGTGGTGGAAGTTGAATTCTAATATAACATTTTGCTAGAAAGACCTTTGATCCACTATATGGATTGTGTACCTTCTACCCTCCATCATTGTGTTCTATTTAAACATGAAGTTTAAGTTTTCACCTACAAGCTGACCTAAAATATTTTACAACATGAAACATGACCTACTAACCTAATAACATCCTCTTAACCCTAAAAAAAGCACCCAAAGCATCTACCACCAAGCCCTCAACCATGGAAAATGAATTTATTTCTTCCCCTTCCATAGAGACATCTACCATTTCATCTATTCCCATGGACCAGATACCCACCACTTATCCCTTAGAACCTACCTTCCAATGACTTACCATTGGAGAATATCCTCTCCTCACCCTTGATGCCTTCCAAACTCCCTAAGAATATGGAAAACTCAACTATCAACCAAGTTATAATCCTAACATCAGATCTATCATTCCTTTGGGACCTCTTAGCTATCAAACCAACTTCACCTATGGGGGACTTCACAAGCCCCTTAACATTGTCACTTCACCCTCTTCACCTCAACCACTCACCTCCACCTTCTCTTACTTGGACAACCTAAATTTTGATAAAATATAACTTCATAGGTATGCTTGGAAAGGGTTTGGTTTAATATGATGTGAGGATGTCCCCCACACATTGATCTCGATTGAGACTTGAAAGCCTTACATGAAGCACAGCCTTGGCTTCATTCTACCCAATAAGAATAAAGCCACACAACCTACCACTACCATTATTGAAGAAGAGACCCCTTCTTCACCAACTTCCCCTCCACTTGAGTATAAGGATGAGGGCCTTATCCCACCTAAATTTTTATTCATCAACATAATCACCCTCAGCCCCCTAACTTATCAAAAGGAAGGGGTACACTTATCCATCCCTTTGAACCATCTTGAACTTATGAGAGAAGACTCTTCTACCATTAACACTATTCAAAACTAAGGTGATGATTTAATTCTCATCTACCTTGGTACACATAATTCTTCCATCCACAAATTCTTACTTCTAGAAACCTAAACCATGTTAAATTAATCCACTATGAATATATTCATAGGCACTTTGGGCAACACTCATATCATAAAACTTGGCCAATATCTCACCACTAAGGAAATTCAAGACTTCTCTACCTTCCTCAAAGACCATAGCATTGTATTTGCCTCATCATATGCTGACTGTAGACACCGAAATCGTGTCGACTCCCTTGGTTATTCCCCGTCTTATTCTTCTTCGCCTATTTAACCCTTGTCGATCACTTGTTTCACCAACCTTGACCCTGGCAGCATGTAAAAATGAGCACAGAGCTAAAAGCTAGACTCTATCCCCATTATGCATCTGCCGACGACGGTCTTTACCCGGCCGATGTCGCCGACATCGGTCATCTATCGGCCGACGTCGGTAATCCTGCCGACATCAGTCACCTTGCCGTTATCCGTTACCAGTTATCATTCGGTTTCCCAAAATGGTTGACGAACCGTCTCTGGAACCGTCTCTCGCCTTCATCAACCTCCGCCAACCATTCGAGACCCGATCCCGAACGCTATTCAACCATTCGAAACGCTGATCAATCGAACCAGAGCAATCATTCAACCAACCTGCAAACTTTGACATCAACACTCTCGCGATCAACACTCTCGGCATCAACCAATCTGCACTCAATCTGGCACTGCACAGACAACTCCAACTATGGCTCTCATCGCGTCTTCTGGCAGGTAAGTATTTATTATGTTTATTTTATTTCTTCCTTGGTTATTCTTTATCAGTTTTGTCATCCCGATTCTTCAAACCACAGACCCAGCATCCCTCGTTTACATCCCTGCCTCTGTCCAGACTAAAACCCCCAGAACCTGTCCTGACTCTCTCAGAACCTGTCCCGACTCTATCCAAAACCCTACCCTGACCTTATCAGACCCTGTCCCGACTCTGTCCAAACCCTACCCTGACCTTACCCAGAACCTATCCTGACTCTCTCAGAACCTGTCCCGACCCTGTTCAGACCTTGTCTAGAACCTGCCCCTACCGACGCCGGTCACTACCCCGACCGACGACGGCACCTAAACCGACGTTGCCACCTTCCTAACCGACGCCGGCACCACAGAGACCGACGCCGGTGACTGTGCAGAACAGTGCTGCATATCAGGTATGCACTTTTATTTTCTGTCATTTATTTCTGTCATTATTATTTACTTTCGTCCAATATTCTGCTTTTTTATCAGTGGGTTGATATCCTTCTAGGAAGTCTTCGTACTTCCGGGATCGGGCGTTCGCCTGACAGCCCACCATATCTTTGACTAACATTTTTCCGTGTTTTAGTCTTTTCTTCGCAGGTGTCATTCCTCCACAGCAAAAGAGGAGAATCTTTCAACGTCTGATTTCGGTGCACACGACTTTATCAGGTACTTCTAGCCTTGACCATCTTTTAGTTTCTTTATTTCTTCTTTTGAATGTAGAAAGCAATTTTGCATAGAAATATTCTGGCACGCCCGGTGGGACCCTAGGTCCTCCTTGGGTTCTTTCTTTCTTTCATTCATTCATTTAGGTGCATTAGGTTTCTTCCTTTTCGCCTCCTTTCGTCTCTTCTTAAACGACATCATAAGCAGAACTAAAATGAACATTTCTTTCTTTCTTGCACTTCTAGACTAGCTAAAACTCATATTCTTCGACTCTTTCTCCATTCGTCTTCATACGAACAAACATTTCGACTTGGGCATTACAACACTTTGCATTCATTTCTGATTGCCTGCATCTTTTAGACCACACATAGTAATTAAACCGCATATTGAATTAATCTAGATCACTTGATGTTACACGACCAGACCACCTGCACAAAACAAACATTTTAACTTACCTGAGACAAGGCCCGACTGGGATTTCATCCCCCAGCGAATACCTTACCCGTCCCGGTGACCCTACTTGGATTTCATCACCAAGGGGGAAGCCCACTCCGTTCTCTGGTGGAGTCTAAACTCTAGGTGAGGTATATTTTGGCTAAGCAAAACCAGCTAACCACTGGAATCGTGAAGTGAAAGGAGCTTGCTCCTTAGCACCAGGCCGCATACCGAACCTAACACAGACTTCTTGAGCACCATAACAAAACCCGAAACCATCCATAGACTGCTTCTTCTAGGACCCGACTCACAAAAGCAACCTTCCACTACACACATTCTAAGGCATAAGCCACTATAATCCTAATAATTTACTTCTAGGGTTTTAGGATCTGCTTGTGTCTTCTTCTTTTTAGTTCTTATCTGCTTGTTTGAGCTTGTGAGGACGTTCTTCCTTGCCTTGAATGGTTCTGACACGTAGTCAAACCAAGGCTCTCCTTGACCACGCTAGCCATCAATCGCTTTCGTCTACCCCGCCTACAACCAGCCCTATAATGGAGTTCTACTCAAAGACCAAAAGAATTCCTACTAGACTATCTCCAACCCAGATGCCTATCATCCCAGAAGGGGACCAAGATTTTTCAAGATTCTTGGACCTCAATACCGCAGCCCTCCAAAACTATCTCGCGAGAAACCCAATGCGGGACCTTTCGGGCGACGTGGCGATGACATCAACACCGTTCGCCACCCAACCTTTTACGACTCAACCTTTCGCCTCAACCATTAACCCGACCATGGCCAATACGCAAAGTTTGGCCTCCTCGTCTATTTTTAGACCAACCTCCACCGGGGTTTCGTTACCCCCTCAACCACCTGCAATTCAACCAAGTTCTACATCATACCAGAACTTGATTATCTCGACCCCACACACTCTTGTGCCTATATATGCAGGAGTGCCTACCTCACCCTTTGTCAATGCCGTCACACAACCTCCTTTGGTGGTATCTAGTCAGCCTATGTTTTCTACCTTCATAACCCAACCACCCTTAACCTCTACTTCTGCCCCTGCGACTAGTCATCCATACGTTGCGCCCTTACTGGTACAACCGACTACGTCGTACGCCTCTTCTAACCTCTTTCAAGCACCTTACAACTTAGGGGGCACTCAACCCGCCAATCCGTCAGCAGATCTTATCAAGATGCTGATGGATAAAATGTCCCGTCTCGAAGCTTCTATCTCCGGTTCAAGTAATGTCCCTTCATATGACCAGATTTACAACGAGCCCATCCACCCTTCTGTCCCTATCCGACCATACCCCAACCATTGGGAGCTTCCTAAATTCACTCGCTTTCAGAGTAAGGAAGACCCACAACAACATCTACGGGCATTTAGACATGCTTGTTATCTTATTGCCCACGATGATGCGTTACTTTTACGCATGTTTCCTATGTCACTTTCTGGCCCTGCCCTTGACTGGTATAATTCTCTTGCCAGACATTCTATCTTTTCATTCATCCAACTCGCCCAACTATTCGTTGACCATTTCTCAATCAATATCACTAAACAAGTTTCAATCACAGACCTTTACTCTATTAGGCAAATTGACGACGAATCAATAGCCGATTTTGTTGCCCGTTGGAGAAGCTTGATTAATCAGCTCTCCTTCTCCTTGCCTCAACCCGAGCTCATTGAGCTCTTTTCCCGAGCATGTGTCAGTCACATCTCGTCCACCTTGCGGGTTCAAACATTCCACACTTTCGACGAGGCCTTCACCATGGCCCGAAAGCTTGAACTCCGTGCCATTGAAGAAGATAAGGTCAAATTGTGTAACACTAACACAAGAACCAATGACCATTCTTCTTCCAGACCTTCTTCTGCCCACTCTCAATCCAAGGAGTTGGCAAACGCTGTCATCTTTAGACCATCATCTTCAACAATAACCAACCGCTCATCATCTTCAACATTAGACTACATCAATAAACATTTTCAACGTCAATCCATACAGCGTCAATTCACTCCAATTGGAGAGTCATATGCCTCTGTCTTGGATAAACTCGTCAAGCAGGGGGTCCTCAATCTCCCTCCAATCCGACCACATCAATTCGACCCCTTAACACCTCTCCCTGCATGGTACAGGGAGAACCACTTTTGCAACTATCACCGTGTCAAAGGCCATGACACGGATCACTGTCAAACTTTCAAAAACATCATCCAGGACATGCTCGACAAGGGGGATCTTATTTTGGATAACCCGAACGCACCACCTAACCAAAACCTTGACATCTTCAAGCAACCCTTTCCTAATCATCCGCCTACTCAAAACAACATCCAGACTTCGACCAATGACCCTCAAGACCATGATATACACACGGTCGACACTATCTTTTCTCTTATCCCTGACCAACCTTTTTCACAGGTGGAAGACCTTTCTTCCCCTATACCTCCTCCACATGGTGAAGAACTTTCTTCTCCTACTTGTCCTCCATCGACTTCTCCCATATTGGAGGATGCTTTGACCACATCAACACCAGCTGCCTCGCCTTCATCCTTATTATCATCCATAGACGATCATACCTTTTCGACTCCTCAATCACACACAGAAGCCATGACTACTCCGGTGCTCTTTCCTCTTAAAGAGCCCACACCTTTAATCTCTTCTCCATTGAGAGAAAAACCGTCCACATCTAAACCCAAACCCACATCTAATCTCGCCTCGCATAAAGGTGTCCCTCAACCCAAACCAAAGAAGGCTACTAAACCACACCGGAGGCCTCCTCCCCTATCTTCGTCATTACCTTCAATCTTGGGCCCACATCCGTCTACTTTACTCGGAGTGCTTCTCACTCCCATACTTCATAGAGGTAAGTCACCTCCATTATTCTATCAACCCGTCAGACTTATACCTCCTTTAAACCATCGATCAACGCCTCCTTCGCCTCCCAAACCAATGTCACCAACCCTCTCTGCAATAAAACATCCCGACCCGTTAGCAGGTTCATATGCCTTGCTCTTACGGCAATTGTTGCAGTCCTCTCGTCTCTATCTCCCGCCTCTTAGACCATATCACTCTCTCAGACCAAAACCACCATGGTTCGATGACACTCGCATTTGTGCGTATCATCGCACGCCTGGGCACGACACGGAGCATTGTCATGCCCTCAAGGTCGTCGTTCACCAATGTCTGGGGAATGACACCTCCCTTTTCAACCACGTTATCAACAAACCTTCAACACCATCCCACTCATCAACTCTCGAATCAAGGCCATCTTGGTTCGACAACTCTAAATTCTGTCACTATCATCACACTCTGGGACATGACACTGAGCGTTGTTGCGCTCTTAAAGCTGTCATTCGTCACCACCGGAAAAAGGATTCCTTTCTTATCAAGGATCCTCTTGACCACCCCTTTGACAAATCATCAACACCAACCCATACCTCTCCAACCTCGTCATCTAAATTGGGATCTCCACGTCAGACTAGGGTCCCTTTGCTGCCTTTAACCCCTTTATTCAACATTAACACAGTCCATCTGACCACTAATCCTCAATCAACCTTAACTAATCCGTCAAACATTCTCCCTAGCCGCTGGGGGAATTCAACCTTCATCCAAACTTTGACCAATTTTTCAACACAGTCTCGACCACATATCAATCACTCTTTCAACTTAACCTCAACCAGACTAGCAACCAAACATTTAACCCGACCTCAACCAAACATTCGACCCAACCTTTTTATCAACAACCATATCAACCAACTTCACATCCACTCATCAATCAACATGTGACCAATATGGAGTGAAGTAAACGAGGCAAGTTTGCTCCTAATTGGCTCAGACCTTTTATTATCACGCACAAGTATGGCTCGGGGACTTACCGTCTGTCTTCTCTTGATGGACGCCCAGAACCTGAGCCTCTTAATGCGTTGCATCTGTGACCGTTCTACTGCTAGTCGAGTATTCATCCACTTGACACTTACTTGAGCTCATCCCTTGAGCAATCCCCGTCCTCTTCATCCTACTTCCTTTCAACCCTATTCCTCTTAACAATTCCTATAACCCTTTTATGATGTATGGATGCTTTGTCCTAATAAAAGGGAGCCCTTGACCTTTTACAGTCTTGTCCATGACTCACACTTCTATACAAACAAATCAAGATGTCAAAACATATCCATGGTCACTATATCAATATCAAAATCAAAAAAACAGACTGCTCCCTCGAAGGACAGCTGTACTATCATTGCTGTATTACTAGACTGATCCCTTGAAGGATAGCTAGGCCAACTTATCAAACATTATATTAAACAAAAATATAGACCACTCCCTCGAAGGATGGCTATGACTAATCTGGCAATAAACAGCATTATTTTAGAAGCTTCCCGCATTGATCAGCTTCACAAACTGACCACTAAATCAAATGACATCTCTATGCAGGCTTCCCGCATTAATCAGTCTGCGCCAAAAAAAAAAAAAAAATGAGTCATGGACTTGGCTTGTAGCTGTCTCAGGGTCTCCTATAAAAAGGGGCAAAGTTATCTCTGCTCTTAAAATGGGTTACCCTCTTTCCTCCTCCTATTACCTGCTCAGGGGACTTCGAGCTCACTTTAATGTCTAAGTGATTCGATTACCGCTCTAACATAACTATGGTCAACGACGTCACGCATGAATGGGGCTCTTGGTTTTCATAACCCCTATCTATGCTATCTTTTTGGTCCTTGTCAATGAAAGAGAACTATGCTTTTTACTTCTTCTGCACTTTGGTCACATTCACCTTTATCACTTGTCAATCGACTTAGCTCAACTCTCTTTTCAGACCATCAACATGACCTAGCCTATTCACCCTAGTTTCTATGGACACCAATACACATGGAAACTATCGACCCGCCGTAATTTATGTTCAGCATAAACCAATACTTGCTGAAGCATAAATAGACCTCCATTCATTTTTAGCATACATCCATCACAAATATGGAATATTGCTAGGGATGAAAAACCCATCAACCAATGTTGCAGAATACACCATTTGGAAAAGGCTGCAACATCTTTTTTTTCTCATCATTTCATCATAACCATGACCAATCTATCAACCATTTTAACCACCTGTCTACCACTTGGACCCTTTGTCTGAACTACATTGGTCTGAGGCCCTATCACCAGGGCTATGTAGGCAGCACTCAGATGACACGACCGTCTTCTGGGGTTAGCTCAACCATTCTCGTTTATTCATCTCTCTAATGGACAAACCTTCTTTCCTTCTTTTAACCATAACCTTGCCCTTCACCATGACCCATTTCCATCTCTTTGACCCTCCCTCCCTTGTAGGGAGAACTACATCGGCCTGAGACCCTATCACCAGGGCTATGTAGGCAGCACTCAGATGACATGACCATCTTCTGGGGTTAGCTCGACCATTCTCATTTGTTCATCTCTCTAATGGACAAACCTTCTTTCCTTCTTTTAACCATAACCTTGCCCTTCACCACGACCCATTTCCATCTCTTTGACCCTCCCTCCCTTGTAGGGAGAACTACATCGGCCTGAGACCCTATCACCAGGGCTATGTAGGCAGCACTCAGTTGACATGGGGTCTTCTGGGGTTAGCTCGGCCGCATCCTTTCGTCCATTTATCCATCCCTCGACCACCAACCATTGGAGATCATGCCTATCTCCTCTGACCTCGACCACTTCCAAGACATTGTTGCCTTGGTTGTTTTTGCATGTATGCTACCTCATGACTGGTTAGCAGACTTGTGCGTAGACCTTTTTTGGACCCTCACAAGTATAGGATCGCAAGCTGGTTGATCCACACTACTTGTGACTTTTTCATGTTTCTAGGAGCACTTCCTGAGCCCGAGATACCTGGAACGCGATGACCCATTTGGAGCTTCAGCTTAGATTGAGTGACCTGATCAGCAGACAACTAAATGCTGGGGCCCGGTTACTTCAATTTTGGCACTCCTCGACCCTTGACCTACGACACTTTGGCCTGACAATCTCGTGCAGTGGTATGCACACAATCACAACTTTTGCCGCGTTCACCCTCCCCCCTTTTTCATCCACTCTTTGTCAAATCAGCACCCGATTCCTGATTCCCTTCCCTCGACTCCTGCTTTGAGGGGGAATACCTTATCCTTACTCGGGGCATTTCGCTTCCTATTTTTGTCTTGCAGTTCATTCGAACAACCAACAAGATGAAATCAACCTTATCCCTCACCTGGGGCAATCCCTCCTATTTTTGTCTTGTAGTTCATCCAGAACAACCAACAAGACAAAAAGGGGCAAATGTAGACACCGAAATCGTGTCGACTCCCTTGGTTATTCCCCATCTTATTCTTCTTCACCTATTTAACCCTTGTCGATCACTTGTTTCACCAACCTTGACCCTGGCAGCATGTAAAAATGAGGACAGAGCTAAAAGCTAGACTCTATCCCCATTATGCATCTGCCAACGACGGTCTTTACCCGGCCGATGTCGCCAACGTCGGTCATCTATCGGCCGACGTCGGCAATCCTGCCGACGTCGGTCACCTTGCCGTTATCCGTTACCAGTTATCATTCGGTTTCCCGAAACGGTTGATGAACCGTCTCTGGAACCGTCTCTCGCCTTCATCAACCTCCGCCAACCATTCGAGACCCGATCCCGAATGCTATTCAACCATTCGAAACGCTGATCAATCGAACCAGAGTAATCATTCAACCAACCTGCAAACTCTGACATCAACACTCTCGTGATCAACACTCTCGGCATCAACCAATCTACACTCAATCTGGCACTGCACAGACAACTCCAACTATGGCTCTCATCGCGTCTTCTGGCAGGTAAGTATTTATTCTGTTTATTTTATTTCTTCCTTGGTTATTCTTTATCAGTTCTGTCATCCTGATTCTTCAAACCACAGACCCAGCATCCCTCGTTTACATCCCTGCCTCTGTCCAGACTAAAACCCCCAGAACCTGTCCCGACTCTATCCAAAACCCTACCCTGACCTTATCAGACCCTGTCCCGACTCTGTCCAAACCCTACCCTGACCTTGCCCAGAACCTGTCCTGACTCTCTCAGAACCTGTCCCGACCCTGTTCAGACCTTGTCCAGAACCTGCCCCTACCGACGCCGGTCACTACCCCGACCGACGACGGCACCTAAACCGACGTCGGCACCTTCCTAACCGATGCCGGCACCACAGAGACCGACGCCAGTGACTGTGCAGAACAGTGCTGCATATCAGGTACGCACTTTTATTTTTTGTCATTTATTTCTATCATTATTATTTACTTTCATCCAATACTCTGCTTTTTTATCAGTGGGTTGATATCCTTCTAGGAAGTCTTCATACTTCCGGGATCGGGCGTTTGCCTGACAGCCCACCATATCTTTGACTAACGTTTTTCCATGTTTTAGTCTTTTCTTCACAGGTGTCATTCCTCCACAGCAAAAGAGGAGAATCTTTCAACGTCTGATTTCGGTGCGCATGACTTTATCAGGTACTTCTAGCCTTGACCATCTTTTAGTTTCTTTATTTCTTATTTTGAATGTAGAAAGCAATTTTGCATAGAAACACTGACATGCCTAGTATTGACCCAACCGTTGCCACCCATAACATTATAATCAATCATGAAGCCAAGCTTGTTAGATAGAAATATTGATTAATGCATCCTCACATAGCCCTTCTTGTAAAAGAAGAGATTTAATGCATCCTCTCTATTGAATTCATTAAAACAATTGATTATCCCTGGTGGGTTTTAAACATCATACCTATCACTAAAGCTATAAGGGGCTACATATCTATGTGTACTTTCATAACCTTAACCTTGCTTACCCAAAGGATAAATTTCTTCTACCTATCATTGACCAACTTATTGATCTTATAGTATTCCATGAGATGTTGTCTCTCATTGATGGATTCTTAACTTATAATAAAATTTTAATTGCCCCTAAAGATCAGCAAAAAACTACCTTTATCACCCCATGAGGGACTTTCTACTATAGAGTCCTACACTTCAATCTTAATAATGTTAGTGCAACCTACCAACATGTTATGACCTACATCTTCCATGACCTTATCCATATAATCATTGAATACTGTGTGGATGACCTCTTTAGGAAGTATAAATATGGCAAAGACCACTTAATTATTCTCAAAACTATCTTTGAGAGACTTATTTATTACCATGTCCACCTTTATCCCAAGAAATGTATTTTTGGGGTCTTATTAGGTAAAATCCTTGGATTCATCATTTCCCTTTGGGGAATCAAAGTGGATTTGGCTAAAATTAAATCCATCCTCAAGATGCCACCTATAACCAATCTTAAGCAACTCCATAGTCTATAAGGGTATCTCTAATCCATTCACTACTTCATCTCATAGCTCTCTGACTAGTGTCAACCCTTCCATCACCTCTTGAAAAAAGATATCTCTTTCAAGTGGAATATTGATTATCAAAAGGCCTTTAATATATGCAAAGAGTACCTTCTATCTCCACCTATCCTCACACCCCCTAGGGATGACCAACCTTTATACCTTTATATCTCTACCACTAACCATTCCCTAAGGGTAATGTTTACCCATCGAGATGAACAATATAAATATAAATCCATCTATTACATAATCCACACACTTGTTAGGTATGAGACTCGATACACACACACTAGGAAACTTTACTTGGCCCTAGTATTCATGGCCACCAAACTTCACCACTACCTTCTTAGCCACAAAAAATTTGTCATAACCAATATTGACCCACTCAATTACATGCACTCCAAGTCATACTAAAACCAATGTATGGCTAAGTGGCTCATTATTTTAGCTAAGTTTGACCTTGAGTTCCTCTAGCAAAAGTTAATTAAGGGGTAAGCCATTGTTGACCAATTGGTTAATGCACCCCTAATATACAACCAACCTCGTCCTCAGAAATTTCTAAATGATTTTATCACAAGCCTATCCCAAATAGATTTCAAGAATCACATAGCCATGTTCTTGGATGGTTCTAAATTTCACCATGGTGGGGGATTTAATATCATCCTTATCTCCCTTATCAGTGAACCACTTCCTTTATATTTTAAACTCAACTTTGAATATACCAATAATGTGTCCAAATATGAAGCCCTGGTAATAGGTCTGTAAATTGCATTAGCCTTATGATTCAAAATAATCAATATTTTTTGGGACTCCCTACTTGTGATCAATCAAATCAATGGCATTTAATAGTGTAAGAATGAGATTTTGAAACTATATAGATAAATGGTCACATAACTCTTGACATCATTTGAACACTACCATATTCAAACTAGGCCATGATCTACCAACAAGTTTACCAACACCATGGCTTCTCTTGCCTCTCAAATCCCATCAACACCCTTATAATCCAAGTTATCAATCATTATCCATCATCTTAATAAACTTTCCTACATCAAGTCAGACACTCCAACCATATTTAATGTGGAGGATATCTAGCCTGACCTTTGGTATCAACAAACCTTTGATTACATTAACCTTGGCATAGTTCCCTCTAGCCTCTCTAGGAATGCCCATCGACCATTTGTTTAGAGCATTCCCCCATTATACCATTATGGGAGGAATCCTCTATAAACATGGATTTGATAGTCTCCTTTTTTTTGCCTCTATGGTCCAAAAGCCTCTCACACTATCAAGGAAATACATGATGGTATATATAGGGGTCACTTTGGTGGAATTTTTATGGCTAAGCACATCCTCCACCTGGGCTATTACTAGCCTACTCTTAACCAAGACTATTTTGATTATGTGAAAAAGTGTTTCAAGTGTCAACAACACACTAATTTGTACCATGCACCTAGCCACAGCCTTCAAGTTTCCATCAACTTCTATCCTTTTTCAAAATGGGTTCTAGACCTTATTACTAAAATTAATCCCCACTCTTCATGGTGACATCACTCTATCATCACTATGATCAAACATTTCACCAAATGGGTGGAGTATATTCCTCTTGTCTTGATAAAAGCTAAAAATATTATTGAATTTATCACCCATCACATCATCTGCTACTTTGGTGTTCCCCATAAGATCATCATTGATAATGGTAAATCCTTAAAAAAAACAATCTCAATGTCTTTATGATGTATTTGGTATTAAACTAAGCTTCTCATCACCTTATCACCCATAATAAAATGGAAAATTAAAGGCCTCTAATAAAACCATTAACAACATGCTTACCAAAATGGTTAGTGCTTTAAGTTAGGATTAGCATTTGCACATCCTTTTCAACTTATGGGCATATCATACAAGCATCTAAACCCTTACAAGTTCTACACCTTTTTCTCTCATGTTTGGATCTGAGGTTCTATTACCTCTTTAATTCCAAATACCTTCTCTTCACATATCTTTGCATGACCTTATTTTATAAGATGATTACTATCAAGAACATTTAGCTCAACTTGAGTTACTTGATGAGTGTCATTTGGCTTCTCTTTCCCATCTACATGTATATCAAGAATGAATCAAGCATGATTTTAAAAAACACCTGAAAGTGCAAGAATTCAATATCAAATATCTCATTCTCAAGGAAAAATAACATGTAACTAATATAGAGAAAAATAAAAAGGGAAAAGTTACTTTCAATTGGTTTGGACCCTACATCATAACCCATAAGTATAGATCAAGAGCTTATCATTTATCCTCCCTCAAATGCAAAACCAAAATTGAGCCTCTTAATGATTCACATATACATCATTTCTATTATTAAATATGGGTCACAATTACCATTTGTCTAACTTAAGATCATCCCCTAAAACCACATTCATTTCCCTCTTCTTAGGGGCAATCGACTAAAACTAAATCATGTGATTATCCATCACAGTCATAGCCTAATATTGAACTATGGGTATCATGGCTCTACCCATGGTATGATTAAATATTAGGTTATGACTATGATGGATAATATCCATGATCATAAATAACAAAACTTAAATAAACAAATGCAATATTGTGAACTATATCCATAAACCACATCACATATCTATCTATGATCAAAATACCATGAAATCACATCATATCACAAACATCATCATATCCATTTACCATCAAATAATTATATGAACATGTTTCATATCATAAAAAACCCTAATTACACCATTCATCATCATGACCATAAACAAAGTCAATGATCAAAACATCATGAACCATATCATATATCCTCTGTTTATCTATCCATTTTCTATCACATCACAATAATTCATCTTATAACATCCACATAACCATAAAAAAATTCATTATGATCACATTATCATATTACATATATCCATCCATAACACATCCTCTCATATCCATGAACAAAATTAGAGCATCATAGCCATATTTTGAACATCACATGCTTAAGCTACTAAGTCAATATCTCATAAATCATATGCATGAAACTATATACCATCAACCATAAACATGAACATAAATATCCACATTACCATAAAAACCATGAACCATAAACCACACCTCATCATCATATACATCATGTCATCATAAATAATACATGTAATAATGTCTAAATTCTCTCTTAAAACATGTACATCTTAGTGCATCAACATTCAAGATAGTATAAAAATAATGTACACCTATCTTTACCAACATATCAAAACATGTGTAAATCATGCCCTCGAGGCACCACTATTATTGGCCCCACCTACCTCCACACCTATACCTACACCAGCACTCCCATCTGGTGGTGGCCCCCTTGGTATCCTTACCTAGCCCACTATGGAAGCCCATTATCTTGGAGTAGCTATCAAAGGACCCCCTACCAAGCTAGCCTTGTACTCTCCATATTTCATCTCTAGTGGAAACTATGCTATCACTATAGCCTCATAATACCTAAGTTCCTCCATAGTGGCTAAGTATTATGTTTGTGGCATTATTACCAGTGGTCCTCCTATTACTACTATAGTTATTACTACTCTTTATCTCAATAAGTCTCTCTTCTATGTCACCAACCCAAGAGAGATCTTTGCCTAATCTCACTCACTGGTTAAATTCACCACCTATACCTATAGAGTGGCCACCTATCCCTGTAACATTGTAATATGGGCCTCTGCTACTATTACTACCACCTATGCATCCTATACATGTGCCTATGTTAGGTCCACATTCGTAGGTTATTGTCCCACCCCATCCCCCCATAAAAATTTATTAGCTACATATATAGCTTCTTACCAAGCCACATATCCATCTACCACACTATCATCATCAATGGGAGCTGTCACTAGTAATTCCTCATGGTCAAAGACAACCTCCTCTAGTTGTAGCTCTAGAAGTAAGAAATTTGCATCATCCCTTTTGTATCAAGGTAAATTATGTGGTATCCCCTTTATCAATCCAAAATACCTCCACACTTTTTTGACTAGGATGAGCTTAGTCTCACCCTCTCATTTTCCATATATCCATCACTAGTTCTAGAGTGATAAAGTGTGATACCTATATCATTCCCAAATTAGCTAGCTCAGGTAAGGTCTCCACACAAAATCACCAAACACTAGGACTTCTAGGGTATCTCTAAACCACTCTATATCTTAGGCACTTCCACCACCCCTATCACTACATAATCCCCTCTCCATTGCATATAGCCTACTCTATAATTTATGGGCATTAAACCATCCCATACTAGCCCCAATGCTAAGCACTCTAATATGCTCACATGCCTAGTAGTGGAGTATGAATCCAAAACCAATCTCATATTACCTATGTGCATGGAAAATCTAGATCTCTTTTTAGATCTACACTAATAAAATGGGAGCCCACCCAAATATAGTCCTTCCTAGTAGCATCTCTCCTAACACCCCTAGTAGCAGCTATGAGAAATGATCACTACTCAAATCAGGAATGGGAAAACCATGATTTACCCATCATCATCATCATCATCATCATCAGTATGCACTTATCCATTAATTTACTCTAGTATAATGGCTCATAGCACATTCCACCTACATGAAATATCACTTGCTCCCTATCCTCACCATAAATCTAGTCCATGTAGTAGTCCCACTACTCACTGTCTATACAGTAGATTGGATCCCCATGAATCAACAATCATGTGATCTAATTCACATCCTCTAATAGGATGCTCATCTCCCTAGTGGGAAACATTAAAATATTTATGGCTGGATCCCATCTCTTAATGAGCACCATGATCATAGCTATATCTCATGGAAAGCGCTAATAATGCCACATGACCCTTAGGCTAAGATCCTCCATATAAATCCATTCATCATCTATCATACCATCACAAACCTCTATGAATATATTTGGGATGCAGTCTTGTATTTTGATCTACTCATGTGATTACAAACCAATCACATTAGCACACACACTTAGTTTTCCATCTCGAGCCAAGTACCAACCTATACCTAATTTTTAAAACTATTTTAACCTACCCACTTAGATTTATAATATAACAACTTCCCAAATGCCCTAAATTTTAAACACATACATTTTTATCTCTAGAAAATTGCTTCACCTCTACCCAACACCAACCTTAAACACCTCATTCTAAATACTTATATTACTTCTAACCATCAACATCTTGACCTATCTAACCTATCATTTCAAACCCTATCAATTTCAACCTATTAACCATTATTAACCCTTTACCACTAGTCCAACATTTTTAAAGCACCCTATCCATAACTTTACACATTTTCATTCACATTACACTACCTAACTTTACAAACTTTCCAAACTATCAATCGATCCTAACTTTACAAAGATGAAATATTTCACAAAAAATCCTCAAAAACCTTTAAAAAATTAAAAAAAAAACCTTTCAACATTTACACACCTACCCTCAACTCCTAAACTACTAAAAATTAATCAAACCATTGATGGTCCCTAGGGGCACTTTTACCCTCAGGTCGATCATTGATGGTTAGGTTGAATCATCAATAGTCACTATGTGTGACTGTTGGTGGTAGAACCTTCGAACCCTCCACGTCCCCAAAACATCCAAACCACTTCATTACAAAAAATAAACTACCTAAACCTAATTTACAACCCTTTACCAACCTAAATTACCCTTCCCCTCTCACTTTCCTTCATTCCATTAACCAATTTCAACAAGAATGAATATTAGGACATAATGGCCTATGATAGTTTTCAAACACCCTACCCTGTTACTACTACACTCTACCTTTAAAACTAATAAATTTAAGTAAAATTTAAAATTTATCACACCTCCTACCTCATTACGCAAGTGATGCCATGGTTGAAGACCTTGCCTCCTCACTCATCCATGTCCTCATCCACCCTTTGTTTACTATACTATCAGTCAATCTTCTTAGTCAAATAATCCACCTCAGTAATCACTTGTTCTAACACCTCCAATCCTCTCCTCAATCAAAACACAACATGCCAAATGTAAAAATCACTTAGAGAGAAAACACCAATGCAAAATGTTAAAAACCATTTCATCTCTTACTTTTATCTTTTTGGTTATTTTAGGTTTTTCTTAACCATCGATGATCAGGGTGATCATTGATGATTAACCCTATGACCACTCCTAAAAGATGATGATCAAGAAACCATTACTTTTGAAACCCTTTTCCCAAACACCCTATTCTAACCTTGAATTATTTGAATAACTTCATTTATCTTGAATTTTATTTATGGATATATCATCCATGAAACTATGTAAGTATCATCCACTTGCCTAATACATCTGGATTCAGCTCATCCATTCTCAACCAACCTATACCAACCCATTCCAACTTGACCACCTGGTAACCTCACCATTGGTCCATTTTAGCCTATTTATCATGTTATTTTCCATAATTTTTTCTTGGTATTTTTACTATAGTAATAATATTACCATGTTGACCCTTTCAAATTTTGTGTCACCTCATACATACCAGACCCACTTGTGTCTTTTTTAGGAGCACTTCCTACTTTGGATACCCATGCTACTTGACCCATTTATGTTTTCCTTGGGAGCACTTCTTACCTTAGATACCCATTGAAAACACAAAAATCACTTAGGAGACTTGTGTTTATGAGTGTCTTAAACTACCATGACTAAAAGCAGCACATGGTTCACTTGTCACTTCTCCTTCTTAGCATCTACCATTATTTTTACCAACATTGGCACCTTTTACCTTTTCACAATCTTGAATAATCACACTTAGTTTCATTTTATGCACAATATTGTGTTTCAAATTTCAAACCTCTTATCACCACCTCATGACTCACCATATACCATTTATCAAACCCTGACCCTATTTTAGTTTTACCTCATCAACTCTTGGTTTGAATGGGAACACCTCTTCCTACTCTTGGGGAAACCAAAACTTTGACCCATACTTTATTTTTGTTTTGTAGTTCATTCACACAAGTTACACAAAAAAGGGGTAAAATATAGACACTATAAATAGCCACTACCTAGGACCATCTTGGGACCAATTTACACCAATCTAGCCTCACTTATTGTTAGTTTCACAAATTAGATCTATCTATCCTTTATCCCCATTATTCTTTAGGACATGACCATTGATGGTCAGTGTAACCATCGATGATCACCCTTAGAAACCCTAACCATCGATAGTCAGGGTACACCTCCTTAACCAAGAGTATGAACCCTCTATCAATATTTTCTAAATATAACTCATCTAAATTGTTATGAATTTTTGTATGGACAAGTTATATTTAGATGGCCTAGTTGCACCTTAAATTCCACTTGTTGATTATGCCTATAATAAGAGAGGAGACTGGGAAATCAAATCCATCTACAATAATTATCAAGATCTAAGGATTTAAGAGTGTCATTTTATAGGTCAATCAGTGCCATCAACATTATTAGTAATTCAACCATTATATTGAGATTTAACTCACTGTCACTTCTCAATAAAGCTCTCGAGTATTTTTACTCTACCAGATTCAAGCTAGATTCCACCAACAGGTTAACTACTCGAACCACTCACCCAATCAACTTCTAGTAATACAAGTACTTATTTATTAATATTAATTTACTTTATTTTCATTTTTCAATCAACCCATCCCTTGCTCATCTCTTAGAATCCATCTTTTACATCTCATTATTTATCAATTAATAACCCAAATATTTACACAATAATTATTTATGATTCACTCAACTGTTGATGGTCTGACCAACTATCGATAGTCATCTTGACTACTGATGGTCACCTTAACTATTGATAATCACCCTAACCACCAATGGTCACCGTGGTAGTGAAAACTAGTAAGTTTTTTTCACCCATCTACCCTCAACCAAACCTAGTTCTATATGTTCTTATTTGTCCACAAACCTCCTTTATATTTTTTGAAGCATATCCTAACCATTGAGAACTAGTATTAATTATTTTATGACTAATTTGATCATTTCTAGTTTATTTTCCAAGTAAGCATTCTTGTGTTTAATTTCAGTACCTTTTGATTATTGATGCAAGTACCTTATTTCTAGTTTTGTGAACTTCATTATTTAAAATGTTTGGATTGATAGTCCCTAAAGAATCTCTCACTTTTGAATCTAGTTATTGTTAGGTAATCCACCCAACTATATATCTAACAAACAAGTTTGATTTAGTGATTTCTTATATGTAGGTCTTCCTCCCAAGCTAAAGAGGATATCTTCACAATATTCTAATTTAAAGCATGCACAAATAAATAGGTTTTTCATCCATACCCATATCAAGTTTATTTTCTCTCTTCCTTAGAATTTAAACCAAAAATTTCCATGAAATAATTAAAACTATAAATGTTATTTGTTTGTTTCTTGTTGTAAATGAAGGATGGATCAAGATGTCTATCATGGCATCCAAGAAATCAAGATAATACATGATGTAGATCATGGAATTATAAATAATGGAGAAATAATAAGAAAACAATCACATAAGGTAAGAAGTAATAAGCATACAAGAGTGGCCAAGGGGCCAAAAAAATAAGGGACATGAGCACATGTGACTCAAACTAGAAAATTGAGCATACAATGCATGTTCAAATACCATATACACATACAATTGAAAATAAGCAAGGTTGGCACAAGGGCCATAAGAACATAGAAGAGTAAAAGAAAAGGACATTGGAAAATGTCCTAAGGTACACATAGGAATATAATCAAAGGGGATTATCAAATGTCCTAAGGCACATATAAAAGACAAAAGAGGAACTAAGAAATGTAATCACATATAACTATGTAAATCAAGAAAGGAAGGCATGTAAAATACTAGAAATACAATCTCATTTAACTAATCAAATCAAGAAGTGAAATGATGCAAGACATGGACTATGAGACTAGGTATATGCTAAGAAATACACAAGTGTTATATACTAGTGAGTGTCGATAGAGTAATCTATGTAAGCTAGTAATTAATGTACATCAACATGATAACTAGAGTGTGTGGTGTAGGAGTGACATACCCTGGATGGTGTAGTCATGTATAAGATTCCCCTAGGGGATATATATATATCAATTTATGTCTCGAATGTAGAATTAGGATGCTCCCTCAATGGGTAGAGTGAATCAATCATGGATCTGGATGTGACTACACACACTCAAAGAAGATCAATTAAAGTATGGTAATGTAGATAAATTGATTTAAAAAAATAACATAGACTAGAAAAATGTAAGTCTATCATGGTATTATAAATGTAAAGCATGAAGAATGCATACAATTGAAATGTTTTTATATTTTGAAATTTTGTATTGTTTTATATTTTGAATTTTTGTATTATTTTTGGTATTTTGATATAATTGAATGTTTTTTGGATTTTGAAAATAATCTATGTATAATCAATCAAAAAGAAATTATATACAAGGATGAGGAGAGATGATACTAACTGATGAGTCTCATGGGAGACTCCCTATCATGGTATCATGTATCAAGGAGAGGGATCATGCATGATCATGAAGCATGATGGAAGGGTTAGGATTGTGGATCTAAAAGCTATGTATATAAATAATCTAAAATATCTATAGTGGTAACTGAATGTGGGGTCTCCCTATAACTATGAGAAGTGGATGAAACTATATGGATCTTAGGGACCCATCTAGTAGTAGGAGAAGCTCTCTAAACATGTGCTCTATGTGTAGAGGCATGAGACATCAATGATACTATGTTAGGTGTGAACACTATAGCTGGAAGTTGTCTAGAATTCTAAAGATGTGGTTGATCTAAACGAGACCTCTATGGAAGTGTATGAAATCTCTATGTTGGTGATGGAGGCCTCAACTGTGTCTAAACCTAAACTAGAAGAAGAATTAAAATTGGTGGAGAAACTAAAAATAGTAGTAGAATAGAAATTGATGACTAAGAAATTATAGATGGATCTAAAATGGGGAGTGGTAACCCATATGTAACTCTACCAACTGTAACAACCTAATTAACATGAATTAATTTCATGCATCTATGAATTGTCAAAGGTACTACTCAAATTTTTTTAATCTATGGTTGGCCAAGTAACATGTCAAAAAATACTACACTAGGAACAATAATAAATGGGGTGGCCATATGTATTGGACCAATATATAAATGAATTACAATCTCACCCAATGAACTCTATATGTGTCTACTGAATCCACTAATAACTATGTCTATTAGGGTAATATCCTACTCTGAATATCCCAAATGCTACAGTAATTCTATAGTGCACATGTTCATATTGGATCCATTATCTATGAGAAAACTATGAATAATATGATTATGAACGTAAGCTTTGATAAAGAGGGCATGATAATCTAAATCATCCTCAACTATATCCTTCTCAAAGAAGGATATTTAAGGTCTAGTTGGAATTCTAAAATTGTATATAACAATCATGTTGCTCAAAGGATGTGACTCAACTAAAGGTGTTTGGTATGTAGCTAGAGGAGAATGTGTATGATATGTATGATGAACACCTAATGTATCCCATATCTCTTGTTTATAGTTTTTCAGGAAAGGATATAAAAATATTTTCAAATCTTTATTTTATGTTTGCTTTCCCTGAGGAGGATTAATTGAAGTGCTAAGATCAATAATGTTATCATCTATCAAGTCATATATCTTGTGTTTTAAACTGATGCATCTATTTTTTATGTGGCTTGGTGACCTCAAAATGCATTTTGATCATATCCCCATCAAAGAGGCTTTATCAGATCAAATTATAGAATAAGAGGGAGAGATATGATATTACATTCCAATAACTACTGTAAAACTTTGGCTGGAGATACTAGTAGATTGGAAAAAGTTTGCTAAGGAGGTATTGATGAAACCACTTACTGAGGGGGCTCTAAATTCATATTGATTTTAGGTTAACTCTTGACCTTTACATTGTATGGGACTTTTCTATTACTCTTATTTGTTATTTCTAATATGCTTATGTACTTGAGTTTTCCCATTGAAATTAGTTTGACTTCCATTTCCTTTAGTGTATGACATATCTTAGTGAAGGAAGATAATCTTTTGAACATTATTTATTCATTCAAAGCTAGTAGAAAACTCTATTTGAAGAGATATTATAAATTTTGATCAGCCATGGGGATAGTCATTTTAGCTAAGATAGTCTTATATTGAAGAACATAATATGTGAGATGCTCATTTGACCTTTGTTTATGTTATGAAAACTTGGGCATAAGAAACCTTATCACCAATTTTAATTCTAAAATGAGCTAGGAATATATCAACTAAAGGATTGAATGCTTTGACTGACTAACTTGGTAGAGTATACAACCATTATAAGGCATAATCCTTTAGACATCATGGAAATAACTTGGTTGGTAGCCAATCATTTGTCACATAATCTAAGCATGCTATGTGAAAATCTCTCAAGTGTGGCTCTAGATCACCATTGCCATCATATAGAGTGATCTTGGGTTGAAAAAAACTTGGTGGTAAGGGTGTTGAATCAATATTATGTGTCAATAGTGTATGAAGTAGGCAAAAGAATCCAAGGCCTATGTAGGTCTAAAGAAACCTTGCGTTATATGTATCACCTTGGATTTAGGAGATTTTATCTCTTGCATAAGGGCTACCACATCAAGAGATAAATATGTACTAGATGTAGTTGGTGGTGCCTCATAAAAAGGTTGGGATACTATACAGGGTTGTTGAGACATAGTTTCCCCTATAGTGTCATGTGCAACTGGTTGTTCTAAAGGAATGGAAGACTCAACTTATTTAGACTTTTTTATTTCCATGATATATTATAAGATAAGATTATGATATCAGGGCTATTCCCTAAGTCCTTAAAAACTTTGTACGATCAAATCTTTATTGAGGACAACTTCACTATCAATAATAGGTGGAAGTGGATCAAGAGTCTGATGTGGTGGGTCATGAACATAGGTTATTGAATCATCATTGTTATTCTCATACTACTCATTGTCAAATTTATCTTCATGGAAATTGGTGTAATTTGGATGTGTAGGATCTCTAATATGAACATGAATTGGTTGTTTATCCATGGTATATGGTCAGGTTGAAAGAATCTAGATGAATTTAGGAGGGTTACCACTAAGTCTTGTACTTCATCTCAAAGAAAGAGATGTAAGGAGATTAGGTGGCATAAGGAAAACAACTTGAATAATAATATTAAATATTAAATAGATATAATCTAAATAATGAACTAGAATATGCATAAAAAGGATACGAAGCTCACAAACATGTAAGGTGATACCTCAAAATCATTGAGACCTAGTATATGCAACTAAGGTTTTGAAAAATGATATTTTAAAAAATTATTAAGGAATTTTAAAAATTAGTGTAAATTTTTCATTTAAATATGCAGGTAAAAAAACAAAAACATATTGGAAATTTTTTTATTTAAAGGGATCAAGTATGTGCAACTAGGGTTTAGAAGATTTTTTTTTAATTACTATGGAATTTTAAAAATTAAATTGAATTTTTTATTTAAATAGACAAGTAAAAAATATTGAAAAATTTGTGAATTAAAGGGGACCTAGTATGTGAAACTAGGGTTTGGAAGAATTTTTTTTTTAAAAATTACTATGGAATTTTAAAAATTAAATTGAATTTCTAATTTAAATAGGCAAGTAAAAAATTAGAAAAATATTGTAAAAATTAATAAGGAATTTACCCTAGGGTTTTTATTTGTAATTGAAGTAAGTCATTCACCAAATAATTTAACTATTTGGGGAATATTGGAGTATTATTCCTAATTTAGTTAAGGGTCTAGAATAGTAAATCAATAAATAATATTGCAATAATTAGAGTACTAATTTATATAATTTATTTAACCTTCATAGATTTCTAAAAATAGGAATAAAATAGGAGAAATATAACTTAGCTTAAATAGGACTAAGATGGTTGAGATAGAAGCTACTACTGGCCGTGTAGGATGGGGACACTATTAGAAATCATGATTTGTATTTCTTTTGGTGAAAGGATAGGATAACCAAAAATAAGACACTTTAGGATCTAGTGCTATAGTCTAGGTCCTACCATTGTTTTCCAAACTACTCACAGAGATCTAAGTTTTTTATGTTTTATCCACTGTCCCTATGTTAGTTTGTATGTGAAATTTTAAACCTTGACTATTAATAGAGCTCCTTGTAAATTTGATTCAATATCCAACACTAGATCTTCCTTGTGCTTGAACTTGAATGAAAATTTTGAGAAAGAGGGGGGGTTAGTGTGTGTAAGATACACTAAACATGTATCCACACCCCTTGTGTGGGCACATTGCTTATATACCAATACTCTGAAGAGTGATCAAGCCATATGTAGTTTTCCCACTTGATGTGATTTGTGCAATAGTGTAATGAAGATGCAAAAATGTTAAACTGGGTGTGTTTGAGGTGACTAGGGACTTGTGTGAGGGTTTGAATGAGCTTGTAGTTGTATTGGTTGATGGTATGTAGAGAATAGGGAAAATTATCTTAGTGGTCATGCTTGTATTTTTTATTAATTTTGAAATATTTTCCAACACCTTATAAATTAAATTTGAATGGGATTTTATAGAGATCTATTGGTCATGAGTTAGATGCATCTATGTTGGTCCAACACAATGAAGAAGAGGAATCTAGAGGAAATGGTCACCTGGGCTCAAAATGTGATTATATAGAAGCACTATAAATAGGACACCCTAGGGTCCATTGCTATAGTCCAAGTTGGGTGCTATTATCATATAGGTCGAAGACCTAGGGGATGGAATAAACATGGAAAATGGGCTTTAGCTAAGTTGGAATCAGGTCTCAAAAGCCTATAAATGATTGAAAATCAACAAAAAGGTGCCTAAAAGGGTCAAGAGAGCATGTAATAGGGACCTATGGGTTGAGTGTCATAAGCTATACCCAAGTTACCAATTTTGACATTTTATATGAATACATTATGTCATATTTATGACCACTCAAGTACATTAGGTAGCTCTGGGCCACTTAGGATTTCCAACCACTAAAAATAGAGTAAGGCATGAAACTACTGATAACCTAGAATATGATGTCATGTGTATATAGTGTAGAGAATGACATGGAATTTTACATTCCATCTGATCAACCTATGTTTAACTAATCCTATGTAAATAATGTGTTCTTTAGATGCCCTTAATTTGATATCTGAGTCTACTAATTTTGGATTGAATTATAATAATTGTATCTAAGCATCTAACCTGAATATGGGGATTATCATGTCATGCATGACTCCCCTAATCTAAGAAAGTGATATGAATTCAATTTGAACTAGTGTGAATCTAAGTAAAATATAAGCATAATTATCAAACCTATAGTTGAATCTATGCAAACTTGCATTATACATGGTGTACTATTTTGTCCAATCTAAACTATCCTCAAACTAGGGCTACTAGACAATAACACCACATCTTGAACTATATAACTATGTGGTGCTAGTGTCCCTATCTAGGCACTAATTTCTATCTGGTCTAAAAATTTGTCACTATACTAATTTTTTATTCACTATTTTTTCATGTGTTTCCTTGTGTCTAATTTTCTAAAACTCAACCTGTGTGCTGAAAAATGTTATATTAATGCAATATAGGATCCTAATCTCTGTGACAAGCACCTATGAATGCCCCCTATTTTGAGAGTAGTTTTTTAACCTATGAAATAAATATAATTAAAATAAATAGAACTAAAAAAATTGTGTTAGATAGATCATATATTATAACTATGTGATAATCCCATATAATGTCTAAACATAACATTAAAATGTAAGAGAATCTGAGCATAAGTATGTAATGTAAGATGTATGTCATGTTTATCATTAAACAAGGGTGTCAAGATAGATTTAATCAATGCATATATTATAAAATCTAAGTATAATTGATTATCTACCTAGGGGATAGAGCATGATGTCCATCATGACACCTAAGTAGGAAGGGTAGATGCATGAGGTCCCTCATGTCATTGAGAATCAGTGTATGTAACAAGAAAAGACAAGTGTGATAACCATCACACATATAATAAAAAACACATACAAAATAATGAGGCATTTAAATTAGGTCAATGGGATACAATACAAGGGAAATGGTAACATGTCACTAAATCTAAGAAAAGAAGACATATAAGGACATGCTCAAATGTCCACATATGCAAGTTAAAAGTAAATTAGATTTGAGCCACATAGAAGGACATGTTAAAATGTCTACATACACAATCAAGAAATCACATGAAAAATACATGCACACATGTCCAAGGCATACATACTATGAAAAAAAGTGGCATAGATATAATGAAAAATAGCATATTCAAATGCCATTGAATATAATAAGCATAAAAAATGCAATCAAGTGTAAACTATGAAAGCTAGAAATGACATCATACATGAATGTAATAAAAATTTATGTAACAGTGAGGATGTGAATGTTTTAAGTAGATACTAAGATCAGGTTAAATCAATTGTATAAAAATGTACATTCAATTCCAAACACCATTCATTTAAGAATTCATTCACATAAAGAGATCAATGCCTAAACAAATAACCACACAAGCATATCACAAGATAACACAAGAAATTATGTGGGAAAACCTATTGGGGAATAAAACCCATTGAAACATGCACATGGAATACTATCCTATAATTTCAAGATCTAAATTTTAGTGAATCATAAACTTCACAAGGAGCTCTAACCCTTACCTAGTTGAACACCCACCCAACTAGTCTTCTGCAAGCTCCAACTTACAAGGAGGTTACAACCCCCTAGGAAACTAAGCACCAAATTAGATACCTTGGATATAAAATAATATTTAATACCTATTTCTAATATTTCAACTGATTATGACTTTATTTTTTTTCACTCTTTCCTCTTTGCTCTCACTCAAATAGCCTTTAGGTCTCACTCATTCAATATGCCTCTTCTAGGCTCATTAGGTCTAATGACCTGGTCATACACCTACTATAACTTGATTATATATGCATATATACTCCTATTATTCATATTATGTTTATTAATTACCTATCTTTCCTCCTTTAATGATCCTTTTCTTTGCTTAAGTCCACATTCTTCTAACTAGCTCAAATAGGCCTATTAGGCCTTGCCTTTATACCACACACTTAGTCTAAACCATCTTGGTCAGATAAGATACTTTAAATAATTGATTTATATTTTAAATAGGTATATATACACATTTAATAAAATAAAAATACACTCCATATGTTGGTTATAACCCATAGAGGCTAAAACTTAATTAGTCCTAATATAAACCTAATGAAATTAGGCCTTCATACCCACATATGACACTTGTGAAATTTTAGACCAACTTTTGCCTTTGAAAAAAAATTAATTTTTTTTAATATAAATTTAATATACCCTTTAACACTCCCACATATTTCCATACCATCTGAAACTCCAACTCACCACTTGAACCAAACCATTTAGCCTACTTGCCATCAGGCCTTAAAACATATAAAAGTCTATCTCTTAAAACTGAAGAACATAGTCAACTTTATCAAATAAAAAACTAAAAAAATAATATAAATATATCATTAATGACATAATTAATCTCTAAATTTCCATTTTACATCACCACTCAATGTCTAAGTACCCAAAACCACCTCTACAATAAGACCACTCAGACTAGTAAAACACAATCAAAGTACAATCAAGTAATTTTGACCACCAAAACTTGTAAATTAATTTATTATGATTAAAAACACATTTAAATGTACCTTTTATACTTATATAACAACTACATTATCATTATATCCTTCAAGTCTTGGCATAGTACCTAAAACTCTCCTTTGTAATGTGATCACTCAAACTATCTATATCCTTCAGAAACATAGTCATGAACAAGTTATTGTTTATCACGTTTAAGAGTTATTTAAAGAAATATAAATCATATATATATATATATATATATATATATATATATATATATATATATATATATATTATGGGTGATATTTATAATATCCTATAGTAGTTATATATCAACCTCTAGAGGCAATCATTTATACTACATACCAATCTTTCGAGTCTCTCTTACACTCTAATAAGCCAAATTAGCTTTCATGTTACACCACCTTAAAACTATCACTCTTAATTATATAAAGAATTAATTGGAAATTTATGTGTCAAAAAACATTAATAATTTCATTATATGTATCAAATAATGTCACAGGACCTCTAACACTTCATCTCACCTAGCATACCTAAAGCAGTAATCTAGCTCAAAATACAGTCAAGGTTATCATGTCTTCTCACACCTGTGCAAACACTTCCTTTAAATTAAAAATAATTAATTATATAATTATATAATTATATACATGAATATAAACTCCAATCATAAATTTATGAAGGTAAAATAGAAAATAAGGAATATATAAATCATTTTATGAGACATACACCTTCACTATCTTGACTTACACAAAAAATTTACTTTGTGAGCACCTTATAGCCTATGTATGAGAACCTTAAAAACTTACCAAAAAAGTTAAAAATATGAATTGGTATTTAAAAAATACCCCCAAAAAATGTATCCATTCGTATTTGTCTTCACATCATCCCTAAATTCATTTTCACACTTGTTTAGTTTTTATCATTATTTTCACTATCTAGAAGTTTAGTGATAGGTCAAATTGATTGACCAAAAATTATTGACATAGTGAAAATAACTTTCAAAAGTACCTCCTTGGACATAAATAAAAATTCTTTTCCTTCATCCTCCATCCACTTACATGTATTGACTTACTTAACCTTTTTTGTAGCATCAAAATCTTTAGAATCAATCCTTTTTCTATACCTTTTGCTTACTACCTTGATAAACTAATACCACTTGGGGATCCCTGGAGGATTCCTCTACATGATACAAACATAAAAATTTAATTTCCAATCCATTCTGGGAATTTTCTAACATGTTTTCTCTATTCAAGTCACTATAAGGGTTTAAGACCAATTTACATTCATAACAAAGTTCATAAAATTTGGTACCTAAACTTACTTAAATTGCTTGAAAAACCTTATTATGACCATATTCCATCTCTCCCAAAATTATTAGGTCACCATAAAAATCCTACACATTCCAATGATCATCAAAACTTTCTTCTCGAGCTTAGAAACATTCACTTTGCATGCACAGGAGTCTTAAAAACATGTTTTCTTATTTTTTCTTTCTCCTTAAGACCTCAAACTTGGTCAAAACCTTTGAATAAACTTTTAAAACTTCAATAAATTCTAAAATGGTCTTAAAATCTTTGAAAAATCACCTTGACCCTTCATTAGGACCACATTAGACCACTATGCATGTTAGGTCTAGAACCACTAATCATACTTGGATCTTGAAAGCTCTTAGAAAGCTCTTATATTGATATAAAATCATCACACACATGTAATATCCATTCATATAATGATCACATACATAATATTACCTTTTAATCTGATCCTTGTCATCTGTTTAGCCTCAGTAGGTGTTTTGGCACATTAGTCCTTTAGCTACAAGTCACTTTAGGTCTTGGAATATGACCCTGTCACTACTATAAATTCTCTTTGAACTTTATTCTCATGTTTAAAATATTTAAAACATATTATATCAATATTATACCATTTATTATAATAATTTAAATCTCATAAAACATTGTATCACCATCATTAAACCTTTACAAGCCATGTTTATGCTTAAGAAACTAGGCCATCAACTAGTCTTGCTATGCACCTACACCATACCACTTTATGATCATTAAGATACCTATTGTAAATCATAACACACTTATAGATATAGGTTCATAATCATCTCCCATCATCTACCTTTTACCAAGTCTCATAGTGCCATCATGCTCCTACTTGCACCAAATTAGATAACCTATGCTCAAGACTTCTCATCTTTTCACAAGCCATGTATCTTATCAAATGAACCTTTGGGACATCAATGGAAACATTAATTTTATATATATATATATATATATATATATATATATATATATATATATATATATATATATATATATATATATATATATATATATATATATATATATATATATATAGGAACAAACCTCAATAATCTCCCCCTTTGTCATTGATAGCAAACATTCTTAACATGGCAGACTAATCTCATTTCTCCAAGTTGGTTCTTCTCTTCAAGTCTTTCTCCCCCTTTGACATTAATAACAAAGGTCATTTCTAATATTACTATTGATCCTTGGACATATTCATTTATTTATATATTAATCTTCCCATGTTTTCATGTATGCCTCTTATCAAGCTTCTCAAACAAACTGAGTTATATTCCCCTAACTCAATGCTCCATCTAGATCATAACATTTTTAATAGGTCACCTCAACCAACTAGGTTTTCAAATGACTCCATATACTTATTATATCATCAAAAAACCTATATTTTAAGCTTCATAAGTCATCATGGATTAGAATACTTAAAATTTCAAGGAAACATACATTTAAATCAGTCTATAAGACCTCATACATTTCAAAAATCTTATGATACTCTTTTAACTCCTTCATGATATCCAAACAGTGACCAAACAACATATAACTTGATCATATTATGACCTAAAGGTCATATCCATACATAATTGAAACCAAAGATTCTCATATAACTCTTCCAAACACAACTCTTCAAACACTATCCATACACAGTCAATAACCTCATGGGAACACTAATAGGTCTCATATCTTCATTAGGTTTAATAGAGACCTAAAGCAAATAATCGTATCTCCTCACTAAACCACCAATGAGACTTTTATGTCCAATATGACCTTACCAATTATCCAAACCATATCAAACACTTCATTTCCAATATTTGTAAACCTCCTCCATGATTTAGACAACTTCAAATCATTTTCTTTCCTTATGAAGGCACCATTAGCTCTCATGCTACTAATAGGACTCATAGAGACATAATCAACATGTATTCACTCCTTCTCACTTATTAATAACCCCTTAAGTAAATAATACCACATTATATAGGCATGAAAAACTTCATAACATCTCAAATCAACTCCTCATGGCATCAACCTACTATTATTCAAACACAAGCCATTAAGGCTCAAAACACTACAAAGTACTCTATCCAACAACATATAGTCAAACTAAGTCTAAGAGTCCTTATTTACTTTGAATAACCTATGATATAATCTTAAAAATATCCTTTAATCTTACAATCATTCAATGATACTTAGATCATTCTACCTCTCATGGAACCATTCAAATTCTTGACAAAGCACAACAAGCATCTCTATCTATCAATATTCCTCAAGCTCTACAAATGAACAAACAAGACTCTGATAATAAAATCAAAACATTTGTCATACTCATGTCACTAAATAACTTATTCAAGATATATACAATAATATTATTGACCCTCTATGACCCTAAGGTCATCTTGATACATCTAGAACACTGTAACCTCCAAGATACTCTTCAATTTGACCAAAGAAATAACTCAACATAGTCAAAGTCAAACTTTACTTATTATGACATAGAACATGTCACCTTAAAAACATCAATTATATTATTTATGAACTTTGAGACAATTCAACATAATCTTATATGACCTTGTTTTGTCATCATGATAGTAATGAACTAAAACTTCTCAAAACTAACTCTTGAAGAACACTACAATAACTTTCTCAATTCTTATAAAAAACCTTAGGGTTTGAAGACACTAAAAGACTTAAAACCCTCATCTCATTATATTAATCTCATTAATCACTTCTTAAGATAAATTTATTACTAAAAATGCACCTACAGGAGTACCATGACCTTTGAGGTCATCTCCAAAATATTTTACCAATCACCTTAAATGACCAAGGTACCAAATAGCTCAAAAAAGTCACCCATGTTTGATATCTTCAAAAAATATTAAGAATATATTAATCTAGATTTAAATTCAAATTTTTAATTCCTAAATATATTTATTAATAATACATTCTTCCAAATCATTCTTGTATACCTTTGCATACTTTCTTTACCAAGATACGTTCACATTACTTTCTTCCATCATGTTAGCTTAATCAAGTAGACCACCTTCAATAAATGTTATCTTTTACATGTCTTCAATAATTTTTTATCTATAAAATTAGGTTTGATCTTAGGTTTAGATTAAACATAATCCTTATTATTCAACCTTGCTAATACCATTATGCAAACTTCTATGCAAACCTCAACCATGATCTTCACAAACTTATCCATCACTACAGACAAGATGAGCATTGTCTTCATCATACTTTAAAATAATTAGGATCCCATATGGGATATTAATCCTCATCCAAAGTGCCATATAATATACCAATTATTATATTTAGTTATTTATATGTGAGGGTGAATCAATTGCATAATAATGTACATTCAATTCCAAACACCATTCATTGAAGCATTCATTCACATAAAGAGATCAATGCATAAAAAATAACCACACAATATATTATGTGGGAAAACCTATTTAGTAATAAAACCAACTAATCCATTCACATGTAATAATTTAATATAATTTTAATAGCCAAAGTTTATTAAAGTACCAACTTCACAAGGAGCTCCAACCCCTACCTAGTTGAGCACCCACCCAACTAGTCTTCTACAAGCTCCAACTTGCAAGGAGACTCCAAACCCATAGGAAACCAAGAAAAAAATAAGATAAATTTAATAAATAATCATATTTAACACCTATTTATAATATTTAAACTTATGATAACCTCTTTTGTTTTCACTCTTTCCTCTTCACTCTCACTCAAATAGCCTTTAGGGCTCACTCACTCAATATGCCTCTTCTAGGCTCTAGATGTCCAATCACTTGGTCATCCACCTAATATAAATTGATTATATATGAATATATAATAAAAATATACATTTTATTTTCCTTAATTACCTAAATTTTATCTTTTTATTATCCCTTTTCTTCACTTAAGTCCACATTCTTCTAACTAGCTCAAATAGGCCTATTAAGCCTTCCCTTTATATAACACACTTGGTCTAACCCATCTATATCAGCCAAGATCACTTAAATAATTTATTTAAATTTGAAATAGGTATATATACACGTTTAACATAATTTAAAAACACTCCATATGTCATTTATAACTGATAGAGGCAAAAAGTTAATTAGGCCTAATAGAGACCTAATGGAATTAGGCCTTCACACCCACACATTACACTTGTGACCTATTGGACCAAATTTTGGATTCACAAACACTTTAATATATATATTTAATGTACCCTTTATAAATACAACATATGTCCATACCATATTTAAATCTAACTCACCACTTGAACCAAACCATTTAGCCTACTTGTTATTAGGCCTTAAAACATAGAAAAGTATGTCTCTTAGAACTGAAGGACACAGTCAAATTTTTCAAAAAAACCAATAAATAAATAATATAAATAGATAATAATTGATATAATTAATCTATAAATTTCAATTTTACATCACCACTCAAGATCTAAGTACCCAAAACTACCTCTACAACAAGACCACTTAGATAGGTAAAACACAATCAAAGTATAGTTAAGCAACTTTGACCACCGACACCTGAAAATGAAATTATTATAAAAAAAAACTTTAAATGGAAATTTTATACTTAAATAAAAAATAAATTATCATTATATCCTTAAAATCTTGGCACATTACCTAAAACTCTCCTTTGTAATGTGATCACTCAAACTGCCTACATCCTTCAAAAAGACAGTCATGACCAAGTTCTTGTTTAAAAATTGTAAGAGTGATTTAAAGACATAAATCATATAAATGTATTTTATATGATCTATATAACATAATATAATATTTATATATCAATATTTTTAGGAAATCATTGGTCTTGTATACCAATTTATCAGGTCTCTCTTACACTATATATACACAGTCTGATAAGCCAAACTGGCTTTCATGTTATGACACCTTAAAAATATCACTCTTCCTTGTATAAAGAATTAATAGGACATTTATTTTTCAAAAAAAATTTAAATTTTCATTATATTCATAAACTCTTGTCAATGTACCTCCAACACTTCATCTCTCCTACCATATCTAAAGTAGTCAATCTGGCTCAAAACATAGTCAAAGTGATCATGTATTCTCACACCTTTGCAGAAACTTCCTTGAAATTAAAAATAATTAATGATATAATTATATACCTTCATATCATACCCAATCAAAAATTTATGAATTTTAAATAAAAAATAAGGAACATATAGATCATTCTATGAGACATACACCTTTACTATCTTGACTTACAAAGACAAGTTACTTTGTGAACACCTTATAGCCTATGTATGAGAACCATAAAAACATACCAAAAAATGGAAAAAGATTAATAATTCTTTAAAAAGGACACCAAAACATTGGATCCATTCCTATCATCCTTAAACTAATTTTCACACTTGTCAGGTTTTTCTCATTATTTTCGCTATCTAGCAGTTTAGTGACAGGTCAACTTGATTAACCAAAAATTATTGACATAAAATAAATTTAAAAAATACCTATATGTACTTAAATAAAAATTCTTTTCCTTCATCCTCCATCCACTTTCAAGCATTGACTTAGTCAACCCTTCATGTAACATCAAAATATTTAGAAATAATCATTTTTTATACCTTCTACTTACTACCTTGACAAAATAATACCACTTATGGATGATTTTATGAGTCCTATACATGATAAAAACATAAAAATTGACTTGAAAATCCATTCTGGTCACTTTCTATCAAGATTTCTCTAATTGGGATAATATAAGGGTTTAGAGAGGGTTTAAGACCATTTTGCATTCTTAACAAATGTTAATAAAGCTATGTACTATAAACCATTTAAAAATGTTTTAAAAACATTATTATGACCATAGTTCATCTCTCTTAAAATTCTTAAGTCACCATGTAAAGGATACACATGCCAATAATCATCATAACTTTATTCTCGAGCTTTGAAACCTTCACTTTACATGCATAGGAATCCTAAAAACATGTTTTGTTACTTTTTATTTATCCTTAAGACCTAAAAACTGGTCAAAATTCTTAAATAAAATTTAAAAACATCTATATATTATCACATGGGATTAAACCCTTTTAAAACTCACCTTGATCCTTGATTACGACCACATTAGACTACTATGCACATTAGGCCTAGAACCACCAATCATACTTGGATCTTGAAAGCTCTTAAAAACCTCTTTTATTGATATTAAATCATAAAAAATGTGTAATATTCATTATTATCATGCTCAAATAGGTAATCTTAACTTAGAATGTGATCCTTGTCCTCCATTTGGCCTCACTAGGTGTTTTAGCGTATTAGGCCTTCAATTGCAAGTCACTTTAGGTCTTAAAGTATGACCCTCTCACTATTTTAGATAATATTTTAACATTATTATCATGTTTAAAATATTTCCAACATATTATAACATGCTTTTACCATTGATTTTCATAATTTCAAGCTAATATAACAATGTATAACCATAATTAGACCTTTACAAGCCATGTTCATGCTTAAGAAATTAGGACATCAACAAGTCTTGATATGAAATTACACCATATCACTTTGATGTCATTAAGACACTTATTATATATCATAACACACTTAAAAATATAGGTTCATAATCATCTACCTTTGACTAGGTCTCCTAGAGGCATCATCCTCCTACTTGTACCAAACTAGATAACCTATGCTCAAGCCTTCTCATCTCTTCACAAGCCATGTCTCTTCTAAAAAGAACATATGGGACATCAAGTACCTTTAAATAATTTTGACATCAATGACAACCTTTATTTTATACACATACAATAGGAACATACCTCAAAAATTCCCTCCTTTGTCATTGATGGCAAACACCCTTAACATGACAGACCAATCTTATTTCTCCATGTTGCTTCTCTTCAAGTCATTCTCCCCCTTTGACATTAATGAAAAATGTCATTTCTAATATTAATACTGATTCTTGGACCTAGTAATTTTTAGATCTATCAATCTCCCCCTTTGTTCATGCATGCTTCTTATCAAGCTTCTCAAACAAACTCAATTAAATCCCCTTAACTCCATGCTCCATCTAGATCATGACATTTTTAACAGGTCACCTCAACCAACTAGGTCTAAAAAGAATGCCATATACTTATTATATCATCAAACATCCTATGTTTTAAGATTCATAAGTCATCATGGCTTATAATAATTCAAATGTTAAGGGAACATTCAAATAGGTCTGTGAGACCTCATACATTTTGATAATCTTCTAATAGTCTTTTGAATCCTTCATGATATGCAAATAGGGACCAAACAACATATAAATTGATCATCTTATGACCTAAAGGTCATCTCCATATATGAAGGACACCAAATTTTATCATGGAACTCTTCTAATAAAAACTCTTCAAACACTATCCATACACAGTCAATACCCTCATGGGAATACCAATAGGTCTCATATCTTCATTTGGTCTAGTAGAACCTAAAGCAAATAAGTCTATCTCCTCACTGAACCACCAATGAGAATTTTATTACCCATCTGACCTTGCCAATTATCCAAACCCTATCAAATACTTCATTTCCAATCTTTGTAAACCTCCTCCATACTTTAGACAACTTCAAATCATTCTCTTTCCTTATGAAGGCACCATTCACCCTCATGCTACCAATAAGTCTCAAGGAGACCTAATCAACATGGATGCACTACTTCTCACTTATTACTAACCCTTTGATTCAATAGGACCACCTTATATAGGCATGAACATCTTCATAACATGGAAAATAAACTCCTCATAACATCAACCTACTATGCTTAAAACATAATCCATTAAGGCTCAAAACACTAAAAAGTACTCTCTCAGACAACATGTAGTCAAAATAGGTCTGAGATTCCTTATTCAATTTGAAGAACCTCTGATATATTCTTAAAAATATCCTTAAAACTTATAATCATTCAATAATCCTTAGATAATTCTACCTCTCATAGAACCATTCATATTCTCATCAAAGCATAACAAGCATCTTTATTTGTTAATATTCCTCAAGATCTTCAAATGAACAAACAAGACTCTAACAAGACACTCAAAACATTTGTCATTCTTAGGTCACTAAACAACTTATTCAAGATATATACAACAAGATTATTGACCGTCTATGACCCTAAGGTCATCTTGATGCATCTAGAACAATGTAACCTCCAAGATACTCTTCAATTTGACCAAAAAAATAACTCTTCATACTCACAGTCAAACTTTTCTTATGATGACACATAAATTATCACCTTGAGAACACTTATGATCTTCTTTATTACCTTTTTATCAAGTCAACATACTCTTATATGACCTTGTGAGATCATGATGATAGCAATGAACCAAAAATTCTCAAAACTCACTCTTCAATAACACTACAACAACATTTTCAATATTTACAAGAAACCTTAGGGTTTTAAGACACTAGAAGAATTGAAACCCTCATCTCATTATATTAAGATCATTCATCACTTCTAAGGTCAAACTAATCACTAAAAAGGCACTTACAAGAGTATCATGACCATAAGGTCATCTCCAAACTCTTTTACCAATCACCTTGAATGACCAAGGTTACCAAACAACTCCAAATAAGTTACCCATGTTTGCTATCTTAAGAAAACCTTAATAATATAGTCATCTAGATTTTAATTCCAATATTTACTTCCTAATTCTCTTGAGGCATCATGCATTCTTCTTAATCACTCTTGTAGACCCTACCTACTTGCTTTACCAAGATACCTTCACATAACTTTCCTCTATCATGTTAGTTTAATCAAGTAGACCACCTTCAATAATATATATTTTTCAACATATATTCAAGGTAATTTTGTCTATCAACATAGGTTTGATATTACATTTAGATTCAACATTATCCTTATTATTCAACCTTGTTAATACCATTATGTAGACTTATATATAAACCTTAACCATGATCTTCACAAAATTATCCATCATTGTAGACAAGACGAACATTATCTTCATCATACTTAAAGCTACTTAGAATCACCTATGGGATATTAATCCTCCTCAAAAGGTCCATATTTGATACCAATTATTGGAATTAGATACTGAGAGGGAGTGGGGTGAATCATTTGCACAACAATGTACATTTAATTCCAAACACCATTCATTGAAGCATTTGTTCACATAAAAATATCAATGCATAATCAAATAACCACACAATCATATCACAATATAACATGATATTATGTGGGAAATAATTTTTGGGAGTAAAACACAATAAACCATGCATATGGAATAATATCCTATAATGTCAAGCTATAAAGTTTAGTGAATCACCAACTTCACAAGGAGCTCTAGCCCATACCTAGTGGAGTACCCACCCAACTAGTGTTCTATAAGTTTCAACTCACAAGGAAGATCAAAATCCATAGGAAAACAAGAAAAAAATAATATAACTTGAATCTATGATCATCTTTAACACTTTTTTCTAATCTTTCAACTGATGATGACCTCTTTTGTTTACACTCTTTCCTCTTCACTGTCACTCAAATAACCTCAAGGGTTCACTCACTTAAAATTCCTCTTTCAATTGATAATATATGTATGTCATCTCCTATTCTCCCTCTTATGGTTATTAATTACCTACCTTTTCTCCTTCAAAGATCCTTTTTCTTCACTTAAGTCCACATTCTTCTAACTATCTTAAATAGGCCTATTAGGCTTTGCCTTTATTCCACACAGTTGGTCTAGCCCATATTGGTTAGCCAAGATCCTTTACATAATTTATTTAAATTTTAAATATGTATATATACACATTTCACACAATAAATAAACACTACATAGGTCATTTATAACCCATAGAGGCTAAAACTTAATTAGGCCTAATAGAGAACTAATGAAATTTGGTCTTCACACCCACACATTACACTTGTGACCTCTTGGACCACCTTTTTCCTTCACCATTTATTGAAAAAAAATTAATATCACTTTAATATACCCTTTTTGACTCCAACATAGGTCCATATCATCTATAAATCCAACTCACAACTTGAACCAAAACATTTAGCCTACTTGCCATTAGGCCTTAAAACACAAAAATGTCTATCTCTTAGAACTGAATAACATAGTCAAATTTATCAAAAAAAACCACTCAAAAAATCATATAAATATATCTTTCATTACCTCAATAATCTATCTATGTCAATTTTACATCACTACTCAAGATATAAGTACCCAAAACCACCTCTAAAATAGGACCACTTAGACTGGAAAAACATAGTCAAAGTACAGTCAAGCAATTTTGACCACCAACACCTAAAAATGAATTTATTATGAATATATATATATATACACATACATATATATATATATATATATATATACATACATATATATATACATACATATATATGTATATATATATATATATATGTATATATATATATATACATACATATATATATATATGTATATATATATATATATACATACATACATATATATATATATATATTTATATATATATATATTATAATTATATAAAAACTCCATGATAATTATATCCTTTAACTATTGGCATAGTACCTAAAACTCTCCTCTATAATGTGATCACTCAAACCACCTGTATCCTTCAAAAACATAGTCAGAAACAAGTTTTTATTTAAAAACTATAAAAGTGATTTAGAGACATATAAATCATCTCCATATATTAAATGTGATATATATAACATCATATAATAGTTATATATCAAACTTTAGAGGCAATCATTGGTCTTACAAACCAATCTCTTAGGTCTCTCTTACAATGTGCATACACAGTCTGATAAGTTGAATTAGAATTCATGTTAAAACACCTTAAAACTATCACTCTTCCTTATACCAAGCATGAATAGGAAATTTATGTCTCAATTAAAATCAAAATATTCATTATATTCATCAAATCTTGTCAAGGTACCTCAAACACTTCATCTCACCTAGCATACCTAAAGTAGTCAACCTAGCTCAAAACATATTCAAGGTGATCATGTCTTTTCACACCTATGAAAACACTTCCTTAAAATTATAAATAATTCACAATATACTTATATAATTTTATATCAACTCCAATCATAAAATTATGAAGTTCAAATAGAAAATAAAGAACATATAGATCATTCTATGAGACATACACCTTTATTGGCTTAACTTACACATACAAGCTACTTTGTGAGCACATTAGAGCCTATGTATGAGCACCATAAACACTTTACAACCAAGTAAACAAGATTAATATTTATTTAAAAAATATCTAAAAACATTGGATCCATTCTTATTTATCTTCACATCATCCCTAAACTCATTTTCATACTTGCCTAGTTTTTTTCACTATTTTCACTATCTGGTAGTTTAGTAATAGGTCAACTTGGTAGACAAAAAATTATTGACATAGTGAATATAATTCTCCAAAATACCTCCATGTACATCAATAACAAGTACTGGCCTTCATCATCCATCCACTTTCATGCATTGACTCAGTAAACCCTTCTTGTACCATTAAAATATTTATAAATAATCCTTTTTATATACTTACTAGCTTGACAAAATAATACCACTTGGGGATGCATAGAGGATTCATATACATTATCTAAACATAAAAATTGAATTTATAATCCATTATGTTATTTTATAGTAAGTTTTCTCCAATCAGGTCACCATAAGGGTTTAGAGAGGGTTTAAGACCAATTTGTATTCTTAATGAATGTTCATAAAGATATGTACTTTAAACCAATTAAAAATTAATTTAAAAATATTATTAGTACCATATTACATCTCTCCCAAAATGAAATGTCACCATGAAAATTCTACATGTGCCAATGAGCATCAAAAATTTCTTCTTGAGCTTAGAAACCTTCACTTTGCTTGCATAGGAGTCCTAAAAACATGTTTTCTTGTTTTTTTATTTCTCCTCAAGACCTAAAACATGGTCAACACCCTTAAATAATATTTTTAAACCTAAATCCATGATCACATGGTCTTAAACCCTTTGACCACTCACCTTGACTGTTCATTAGGACCACATTATACTATTATGCACATTAGGTCCAGAACTACCAGTCATACTTGGATCTTAAAAGGTCTTGGAAACCTATTTTATTGATCTAAAATAATCACATACATGTCATATAAATTAATATCATTATCACATAGGTACTCTTACCTTTTAATGTGTTCCTTATCCTCCATTTGGCCTCACTAGGTATCTTGGCACATAAGGCCTTCAACTGCAAGTCAATATAGGTCTTGGAGTATGACCGTTTCACTACTATAGATTATATTTAAAAATTATTATCATGTTTAAAATATTTAACATTATTATACCACTAATTTTCATAATTTCAATCTCATTCAATACTGTATCACTATCATTGGACCTTTACAAGCCACGTTCATGCTTAAGAAACTAGGCCATAAACAAGTCTTGATATGCACATGCAAGATACCACTTTGATATCATTAAGAAAATAATTTTATCTCATAACACACTTAAAAATATAGGTTCATAATCATCTCCCATCATTTGCCTTTGACCAAGTCTCCTAGAGCCATCATGTTCCTACTTGTACCAAACTAGATAACCTATGCTCAAACCTTCTCATCTCTTCAAAAGCAATGTATCTTATTAAAATAACCTTTGGGACATTAATGACCTTTAAATACTTTTTGCATAAATTAAAACCTTAATTTTATATACATAAAAATAGGAACATACGTCAACAATCTCCCCTTTTATCATTAATGGCAAATACTCTTAACATGGTAGACTAATATCTTTTCTCCAAGTTGGTTCTCTTCTTCAAGTCTTTATCCCCCTTTGACATTAATGAAAAATGTCATTTATAGTAGTACTACTGATATTTTTACCTTATCATTTATAGAGCTATCAATCTCCCCCTTTTTTATGCATGTTTATTATCAAGTTTATCAAATAAACTGAGTTAGCTCCCCCTAACTCCATGCTCAATCTAAATTATGAAATTTTTCATAGGTCACCTCAACCAAATAAATCTAAAAACAACTCCATGTAATTATTATATCATCAAACAAATTGTGTTTTAAGCTTCATAAATCATCATGGTTTATAATAATTCAAATGTCAAGGAAACATACATTCAAACAGGTCTATGAAACCTCATACATTTTGACAATCTTCTCATACTCTTTTGAATCCTTCATGATATTCAAATAGGGACCAAACAACATATAAATTTATCATCTTATGACCTAAAGTTCATATCCATGCATAAATGACACCAAATATTTTCATGGAACTCTTCTAAGAATAACTCTTCAAACACTATCCATACACAGTCAATACCCTCATGGGAATACCAATAGATCTCATATCTTCATTAGGTCTAGTAGAGACCTAAATCAAATAAGTATATCTCCTCACCAAACCACCATTGAGAATTTTATGGCCCATCTGACCTTACCAATTATCTAAACCCTATTAAATACTTCATTTCCAATCTCCATAAACCTCCTCCATTCTTTAGACAACTTCAAATAATTCACTTTCATTATGAAGGTACCTTTAACCCTAATGTTACTAATATGTCTCATGTAGACCTTATCATAATGGCTTTACTCCATCTCACTTATTACTGAACCTTTAAGTCAATAGGACCACCTTGGATAAGCATGAACATCTTCATAACATGGAAAATCAAATAATTATAACATCAACCTATTATTCTTCGAAAATAAGGCATTAAGGCTCAAAATAATGCAAATTACTCTCTCAAACAACATGTAGTCAAACTAGGTCTAAGAATCCTTACTCACTTTAAAGAACCTCTAATATACTATTAACAATCTCCTTCAATATTACAAGTATTCAATGATCCTTATATCATTCTATCTCTCATGGAACCATTCATCTTATTGGAAAAGAAAAATAAACATCTCTATTTGTCAACATTCCTCAATCTCTGAAAATGAATAAACAAGACTTTAACAAGAAACTTAGAACATTTGTCATACTCAGGTTATTGAACAACTTATTTAGGATATATAAAAAAATCCTCTTGACCCTCTATGACCCTAAGTTCATCTTAATGCATCTATAACATTGAAACCTCCAAGATACTATTAAATTTGACCAAATAAACAACTCTACATACTCATAGTTAGACTTTGATTATGATAACACAAAAAAATTCACCTTAAAAACACTGATGATCTTCTTTATGACCTTTTATATAAGTCAACATAATCTTATATAACCTTGTGAGACCATCATGATAGCAATGAACCAAAACTTCTCAAAACTCACTCTTTAAGAACATTAAAACAACTTTCTCAATACTTACAAGAAACCTTTAGGTTTGAAGACACTATAAGAATTAAAACGCTAATCTCATAGTATTAATATCATTCATCAAGTTTGAGGTTAAACTAATTGATAACAAGGCACCTACAGGAGTACCATGACCTTGAGGTCATCTCCAAACTCATTTACCAATCACCTTGACTGACCAAGGTTACCAATAAACTCAAACAAGTCACCCATGTTTTCTATCTTCAATAAACCTTAAGAATAAAATCATTTGAATTTTAATTCCAAAAGTTAGTTCTTTAATATATTGAGGCATCATAAATGCTTCAAAATCACTCTTATAGGCCTATGCCTACTTGCTTTACCAATATATCTTCACATACCTTTCTTTTATCATGTTATCTTAATCAAGTAGACCACCTTAAATAAGATCTATCTTTCAACATGTATTTAATTCCCTTTTGTCTATAAACTTAGGTTTTATATTATATTTAGCTTCAACATAATCCTTTTATTCAACCTTGTTAATAATATTGTGTAGACTTATATGCAAACCTCAACCATGATATTCACAAACATATCCATCACTGTAGACAAGATGAACTTTGTCTTCATCATAATTCAAACCACTTAAGATCACCTTGGGCTATTAAGCCTCCTCCAAAGGTATATCTATGATATAAATTATTGGAAGTAGTTATTGATAGGGAGAGGGTGAATCAGTTGCACAATAATGTACATTTAATTTCAAACACCGTTCATTGAAGCATTCATTCACATAAAGATATAAATGCATAAGAAAACAAAAAAATAATCATATCACAATATAACATATGAGATTATGTGGGAAACCCTATTTGGGAATAAAACCCACTAAACCATTCACATGGACTATTATCCTATAATGTCAAGATTCAAATTTTACTGAAGCACCAACTTCACAAGGAGTTCCAACCCCTACCTAGTTGAGCACCCACCTAACTAGTGTTTTAAAAACTCCAAATTTTAAGGAGGATAAAAACCCCTAGGTAACCAAGCACCAACTCAGATACCTTAAATATATGATAAAATTGAACACCTGTTTCTAATATTCTAACTAATGACTACCTCCTTTATTTGCACTTTTTCCTCCTGGTTTAACCCATCTTGGTTGGCTAGGATCCTTTCCATAATTTATTTACCTTTGAAATATGTCTATATACACATTTCACATAAGAAAAAAATAATCCATAGGTCAATTATAACCCATAGAGGCTAAAACTTAATTAGGCCTAATAGAGACCTAATGGAATTAGGCCTTCACACCCAGACATTACACTTGTGACCTCTTTAACCACATTTTTCCTACACTAATGCTTTAAAAACTTTTAATATCAATTTAATATACCCTTTAAAACTATCACATAGGTCCATACCATCTATAAATCTAACTCGCCACCTGAACCAAACCATTTAGCTTACTTGACATTAGGCCTTAAAATATAGAAAAGTTTGTCTCTTAGAACTAAAGCACACAATCAACTTTATCAAATAAACCATACAAAAAATTAGATCAATAGATAATTCATGACATAATGGATCTCTTCATGTACTCTAGACATCACCATTTAGGGTCTAAGTACCCAAAACCACCTCTGCAATCAGACCACTTAGACTGGTAAAACATAGTCAAAGTACAATCAAGTAACTTTGATCACCAATACCTTAAAATAAACTTATTATGAATAAAATAACCTTTAAATGGAAATTTTATACTTATATATGTTAGGTTGTGGAGTTAAAAGCTTCACCCGAATGCAAACAGAGGAGGTTGCTGAAAGTCACAGTAACCGACGTCGATCATGACAACCGATGTTGGTCAGGTGGAGATAGGAAGTTACCGACATCGGTCAAGGATCAGCTGACATCAGTCATCCCCAGACAGATAGGGACTAACATCGGTCGCTTGTGTAGTTTTGAAACTGTCAGTTTCACAAATAGTTTGTTAATGAACCGGTTGTTTGCATGTTAAAGACTAATATTAGTCTTGAGCTGCGGTTTCTAATTATTATAATTGGAAAGTCTAATTATTTTTTGCATGGGATCTATATAAGACTCATGGGTTGTATTTTAAATTGTGCTAGATAGAGAGAGCAAGGTTAGCTCCTTCAGAGGGAAGAGAGCAAGGGTAGCTCCTCATAGTGCCACAGTGCCAAGTGTGTATGATTAGGTAGATCTATGGGAGAGTGAGATCTGGTAGAAGATCCATAGGGGCGCTGGTTTGGAGAATCATAAGGACTTGGTGAGGCAAGGACAAGGTTTCTTCATGTGTGTATGATCTCAGTCGGTAGGTGTGCAAGGCCAGGTTGATCTACGATATAGCAAGATCAGGTGAGATCTACATGTGTAAGTAAGATCAGTTTGATTTGTAGGTTGTTGCAAGTTCATGGGAGATCTACTTAGAGTACGTGGTGTACTCAGACTTGGATTAATTTGAGTACTTGGTTGGTGGTACTGGAAGTAGTGATACTGACTGGTTGGAGGTGAACAACAACTCTGTGTTTGAGTTGTTTATTGTGACCATAATTGAGAGAGATCTTTGAGGGAAGATTACTGAGAGTCCTAGAGGTGTGGGAAGCCTCAAAGGTGTAAGAAGAGTGTGGCACTTCTTTATTGTAATTTTCTTTTGGAAGAGTATTAATACAATTGGGTATTATCTCTCATATTCTATGTTATTTCTGAATTTCTAGTTACTTGTTACTTTTGGTTAAATTCTATGTTTAGTTGCTTATACAAAGGTAATCAACTATGCTCTTTATGAGCTGGGGTCCTGACAAAGTGGTATCAGAGCTAGGTTGTTATTTCACCAAGTGATACCAACTGACAAAGTGGTATCAGAGCTAGGATCAACTAACAGGTGGTCAGAGCTTTTTAAGTGTTTGTTGATTACAGGTTACTCTCAGGGGTTTCTGATTGAGTGGGAGTATAGAAATGGTAGAAGAAAGTATGGAGGAATTCAAAAGCAAGAATGATCAATTACGGTGTTATGGAAAGAAAAAGTAGGTAAAGAAAGATTGTTGGTTGGTAGTAGATCAACATGAAGGAAATAAAGGAGCATGTGTTGCAGGTATTGTTGCACTGGTTTTTCTGGTATGTTCCTTGGATAAAGTAGAATCTTGGTTTATATATTCTATTGCATCTTTCCATGCAGCCCCAAATAGAGTATATTTCCATGTTAAGGTCCATGGAGACTTTGGAAATATTTATTTGGGATTTGGTGTGCCTTGTCAAAATTTTGGCAAAGGGGAAGTGCAGCTGAAATTGTAGACGACCAACACATGGGTGTTGAAGGATGTCATGCAGGTCCCAGTCTTGAAGATGAGGCTAATTGCTTCAGGAAATTTGGGTGATGAGAGATGCATAGTAACTCTCATAACATATGCACTTGAATTAGCTGGTGATAAGAAAGTAGGTACTCTTTATCTACCTACTTATATTACTGATTCTTCTTCTATTGCGAAGACATGGCTTTGTAGGCTTGGTCACATGAGCAAGAAGGAGATGCATGTTATTAAGAGGAAGTCAGATGTGTTTGACAAACTTAAAAACTGGAAAGCCTTGGTGTTTATGGAGGAGATGATGGATAGAGATCAGTGGAAGGGACTGAATAACTCTAAGCACGGTAGTTTGGACAAGGTTTTGATCCAAGGTGAGCTAACAGGTAAAAAGTCATCACTCATAGGAAAACATAGTTACCAACATCGATCAAGTGGAACCAATGTTGAATAGATAGGTACTAATGTCGGTCATGTGTAGACAGACAAAGTCAAAGGTGTCAGGTAGGTGGCTATCGGCGTCGGTCAGGGAACTGATGTTGGCGACCAAGAGGACACCGACATCAGTCAGGGAATCGGTGTTGACAATCAAGTGGATTCAACATCGGTCAGGTACAGACCAGGGTCGACTAGGGAATGGATTTTGGGTAGACAATAAGCTATCAAGGAGTCTCAAATGCCCATATGGAGGACTAAAAGGGTAAGTAAGCCTCAAATTTGTTATTCCCCTTCTTTATACTTGTTGCTCACTATAGAGCAGGGAGGATCTAGGAAACAATGGGAGCATGGCATGATGAGGAATTTGATTATTAGGATGTAGAACCAAATGGGAGATTTGGTAGAGTTGCTAGCCAGAAAGAAAGCACTGAGAGATGAATGGATTCTTTGGTTAAATAAGAGAGAGAATGGACATGTGAGATGGAAGGCCAGGTCATATGGTATAGAGGAAGCTGTAGGATAGTGGTACAGGTTTGATAGGTGTATGACAAAGCATGGCTTTAGTCAGTGTCATTATAACCATTGTGTTTTCTTTACTAGGTTGGATGATGATTGCAACATTATCTGATTACTGTATATAGTGGGGTCACACATGCAGGGTTTTGTTGAGCTAAAGGTAAATTTAGTTTAGTGGTATGTCATGAAGAATTTAGGAGCAACAAAATTCTTTGGCATGAGTTTTTCTAGAGACATGGAAGGTCACAGGTTGATTTTGTCTCCAGATGATTTTGTGGATAAGGTAGTGGTGAGGTTCAAGATGTGGGATGTAGAACTAATTTGCACACCTATGGATGGACATTTCACAAAATAGGGTCCCAATTCACATGATGAGGTTAAGTACATGTGTACTAGACTTGTTGTTGCCCCAATAACAGGTGTTGTCAGCAAGTTCATAGCCAATTTAGGAAAGAAGCACTAGAGAGTAGTTCAGTGGGTTCTCAGGTATCTAAGAGGGACCAGTAGTAGGTTAACATGCTATGCAGGGTCAGGGACTTCTCTACATGGGTATGTAGATTCAGATGTGGCAAGTTACTTGGATGATAGGAGGAGCATCACAGGTTTTGTGGTGGTTGGTCTTCAAGATTGATCTTGAAGAGGGATACAAGCTAGGAAACAAATTAGATGATGTATAGGTATAGGTATAGGTGCAGCTATTTATCTCCAAGAGGGAGATTATTAGGTTGTGGAGTTAAAAGCTTCACCAGGATGCAAACAAGTGGAGGTTGCTGAGTTGTAGGCAACCGACGTCAGTCTGATCAATTGACGTCGGTCATCTTCAGTGTTCATAGTAACTGACATTGGTTATGGGTCGGTTGACATCAGTCAGATAGGGAATCAACGTCGATAGCCTATGTGTGCATGCATTTGCATGCGTCTCCAGAACTGGTCTATTTTTGGACAGACAGTTAGTTTGCATGGTAAAGATTAATTTTAGTCTTGGAGCTAAGGTTCTAATTATTATAATTAGAAGTCTAATTATTATTTTATATGAGATATATATAATAGACTTATGGCTATATTGTAAAGGTGTAGACTCTCAAGTATTCTTGTAGAATCGGTTCTATAGAATCAGAGTTCTATCCAAGGGAGAAGGGTTCTTTCGGGTGTGTATGATCTAGGTCGATAGGTGTGCAAGGCCAGGTTGATCTGCAGTGTAGCAAGATCATGTTAGATCTACATGGTAAGTAAGATCAGTTTGATTTGTAGGTTGTTGCAAGTTCATGGGATATCTACTTGAAGTACTTTGAGTACTTGTGTACTGGCAGTAGTGATACTGACTGGTTGGAGGTAAACAACAACTATGTGTTTGAGTTGTTTGTTTTGACCATGATTGAGAGAGAGAACTCTTGAAGAGATTTATTGTTGTATGCCCTAGAGGTGTGGGAGCCCTAGAGGAGTGTGAAGAAGATTGTGGCATCTTCTTTGTTGTATTTCCTTCTGGAAGAGTATTAATATAACTGGGTATTATCTCTCATATTCTGTGTTATTTCTGAATTTCTAGTTACATTTTACTTCTGGTTAAATTCTATGTTTATTTGCTTATACAAAGGTAATCAACTGTGCTCTTTATGAGCCAATAAACAAATTAGACAAGGTAAAGGTATAGGTGCAGCTATTTATCTCCAAGTGGGAGATTGTTAGGTTGTGGAGCTAAAAGATTCACCTGAATGCAAATAGAGGAGGTTGCTAAAAGTCACAGTAACTGATGTCAGTCATGATAACCGATGTCAGTCAGGTGGAGATAGGAAGTTGCTGACATTGGTCAAGGATCGGCTGACATCGGTCATCCCCAGACAGATAGGGACTGACGTCGATCACCTGTGTGGTTCCAAAACTGTCTGTTTCATGAATAGTTTGTTAATGAACCAGTTGTTTACATGTTAAAGACTAATTTTAGTCGTGAGCTACGGTTTCTAATTATTGTAATTGGAAAGTCTAATTATTGTTTGCATGGGATCTATATAATAGAATCATGGGCTATATTGTAAAGTGTGCTAGATAGAGAGAGCAAGGTTAGCTCCTTCAGAGGGAAGAGAGCAAGGGTAGCTCCTCATAGTGCCACAGTGCCAAGTGTGTATGATCAGGTAGATCTACAGAAGAGCAAGATCTGGTAGAAGATCCACAGGGGTGCTAGTTTAGAGAATCATAAGGACTTGGTGAGGCAAGGACAAGGGTATTTCATGTGTGTATGATCTCAGTTGGTAGGTGTGCAAGGCCAGGTTGATCTGCGGTATAGCAAGATCAAGTGAAATCTACATGTGTAAGTAAGATCAATTTGATTTACAAGTTGTTTCAAGTTCATGGGAGATCTACTTGGAGTATGTGGTGTACTCATACTTAGATTACTTTGAGTACTTGGTCGGTGGTACTGGCAGTAGTGATACTGACTGGTTGGAGGTGAACAACTCTGTGTTTGAGTTGTTTGTTGTGACCGTAATTGAGAGAGAGCTTTGAGGGAATATTACTAAGAGTCCTAGAGGTGTGGGAATCCTCAGAGGTGTAAGAAAAGTGTGGCACTTCTTTATTGTAATTTCCTTCTGGAAGAGTATTAATACAATTGGGTATTGTCTCTCATATTCTGTGTTATTTCTAAATTTCTAGTTACTTGTTACTTCTAGTTAAATTCCATGTTTAGTTGCTTATACAAAGTTAATCAACTATGCTATTTATGAGCTGGGGTCCTGACAATATAACAACTCTCTGATCATTATATCCTTCAAATCTTGGCATAGTACCTAAAAATCTCCTTTGTAATGTGATCACTCAAACTGTCTATATCTTTCAAAAATAAAGTTATGAACATGTTCTTGTTTAACACTTGTAAGAGTTAATTAAAGACATATAAACTATATATATATATATATATATATAATATTTTATCTATATAATATCATATAATATTTATATATCAAACTCTATAGGCAATCATTGATATTACATACCAATCTCTTAGGTCTCCCTTACACTATGCATACACAATCTGATGAGCCAAATTAGATTTCATGTTACAATACCTTTTAACTATCAATATTCCTTAAAACAATAATTAATAGGAAATTTATGTGTCAACAAACATCAAAATTTTCATTAAAATCATCAACTCTTTTCAAGGGACCTCAAACACTGCATCTCACCTAGCATACCTGAAGCAGTCAATCTAGCTCAAAACACAATCAAGGTGATCATGTCTGCTCACCTATTTAGACACTTAATTTAACTTCCAAATAATACATGAGATACTTATATATCTTTATATCAACTAAAATCATAAAGTTATTTTAAAATTTTCAAATAAGGAATATATAGATCATTTTATGAGGCATACACCTTCATTATCTTGACTTATATAGACAAGTTACTTTGTGAGAACCTTATAGACTATGTATGAAAACAATAATAACTTACCAAAAAAATTAAAAATATTAATATGTCTTGAATAAATATCCAAAACATTTGATCCATTTCTATTTATCTTCACATCATCCCTAAACTCATTTTCACACTTTCCTAGTTTTTCTCACTATTTCCATTGTCTGGTAGTTTAGCGATAGGTCAACTTGATTAACCAAAAATTATTGAAATAGTGAACATAAATTTATAAAATAACTCTATTTACATTAATAAAAATTCTTTTCCTTCATCCTCCATCCACTTGCATGCACTGACTCAGTCAACCCTTCCTGTAGCATCAAAATCTTCATAAATAATCCTTTTTTATACCTTCTACTTACTTCCTTGACAAAATAAAACCACTTGAGTATTATTTTAGAGTCTTATACATGATATAAACATTAAAATTTACATTCCAATCAATTATATTCATTTTTTATCAAGTTTTCTCCAATCGGGTCACTGTTAGGGTTTAGAGAGGGTTTAAGACCAATTTTCATTATTAAGGAATGTTCATAAAAATATATACCTAAAAAAACTTAAAAATTATTTAAAAAAATCTTAGGACCATATTACATCTCTCAAAAAATTCTCAAGTCACCATCCAAAGTTTACACATTCCAATGAGCATCAAAATATTCTTCTCAAGCTTAGAAACCTTCACTTTGCATGCATAAGAGTCCTAAAAACATGTTTTCTTGATTTTTATTTCTCCTTAAGACCTTAATATTGGTAAAAACCCTTTAATAAAATTTTAAAACATTAATAAATTCTCACAAGGGCTTAAACCCTTTGAAAACTCACCTTGACCCTTCATTAATACCACACTAGACCACTATGCATGTTAGGTCTAAAACTAACAATCATACTTGGATCTTAAAATCTCTTGGAATCATCTTGAAATGATATAAAATCATCACACAAATGTAATATACTTTAACATCATGCTAACATATGTATTCTTACCTTTTAATTTGATCCTTGTCCTCCATTTGGCCTCACTAAGTGTCTTGGCACACTAGGCCTTCAGCTCCAAGTCACTTTAGGTCTTCGAGTATGACCCTCTCACTACTATAGATGTTTTTTGAACCTTATTATCATTTTTAAAATATTTATAAAATATTACAACATTATTATACCACTTATTTTCATAATGTCAAGCTCATACAACATTGTATCATCATTATTAAACCTTTACAAGCCATATTCATACTTAAGAAACTAGGTTGTCAATCAATCTTTCTATGCATCTAAACCATATTAATTTGAGATAATTAAGAGACATATTTTATCTCATAACACACTTCTAGATATAGGTTAATAATCATCTCCCTACCTTTAATGAAGTCTCCTAGAGCCATCATGTTCTTACTTGCACCAAACTAGATAATTTATGTTCAATCCTTCTCATCTCTTAACAATCCATGTCTCTTATCAAAAGCACCTCTATGAAATCAATAACCTTTAACTCCTTTTTAAAACAATTAAAACCTTAATGTTGTAGACATACAAATAGGAACATACCTCAATAATACATATGTTAAGTCTAAATTAGTAATGGTAAAAAAAAATATGAGTATGAGTAGCAATGATCAATATCAAGATATAACAATGCTAAAATTCAAATGTATAAAATGTAAGTATAGAACCTAGTAATATAAACTATGAATAAGATGATCCAAAGTGGGTGACTGTGTCAAATCAATAACCATGAATCGATGTATATTCCCCTAGTGGGTATATGATATCAAGTCTAGATCAATGTAGTGGACTTGAGTCCTATATGAAATATGAAATAACTCAACAAGAGAAAGTGAAGCATTTAATATGATAAAATTAACTATACTAAGATATGTAGCATATGTAATGTCTATAAAATATAAGAAATGTAAATATAGCAATACATGAAATATGTAAATTTTGTGTTTTTTGAGAAATATTTGAAGTTTTTATGATTTTGAGAGATTATAATGGTTTTAGATTTTATAAATATAAGATATATACAAGAGACATTAAATTGAACTATGTACAAGGAGAAATAGAGAAGGAAAATATGTACAAGAGTGTAGGAACCATATTAACTGAGGAGTCTTTTGGGAGACTCACTATCACTGTAACCTCTATCAAATAAGGGAACTATGACCATGCATGCTGTGTGAAAGGGAAATTATAATCCCATAATCTATTATACTGAGTAATTTATATCTGTATCTACTTGTGTAATATTATTAGAAATCTATGGCACTAATTGTAGTGTCTTGTGAATTATAGGGGTCTTAGGAACCCATACAGTAGAAAATATTGTAGGTGACATAGGTGCCCTATATTGAGAACCTAGAGAACTAATAATACTAATCTCAACATAAAATAAGTGGATAAAGGCCCTCTATAATATGTGACATCTCTGAAGTAAGGGTCTCTCTAATAATGGTCTCCATGTTAGAGTATGTGTACCTGTCAATATAGTAAGAGTAGAACTCACCTGCATTGATGGATATAATAAAGTCTATGATGTATCAATATGAATTATACTCTGAGTTATAACTGATAATTATGTTATATGTGGTAATGGTGTGAGAACTATAAATGGTGACTGTCTTATAACTAACTATGGGATAGGTAGAGGATACTCATATGGGAGACCCTCAACTTTGACCACCTCATTTGTGTGTATGTAATTTAGGCATCAGTACACTATGGATTGGATGTATCATAGTTTTTTTACCATGTACTACCCAATAACATTCCAAACACACTTGTACTAGGTAAAATTAAGAACTGAGTAGCTATATCTGTTGGTCCAACTTGTAATGGAAGCACAATCTACCTAATGGAGCTCTGAACATGACCACTAAAACCACTAATAACTATGTCTATGGGGAATATATCTTGATCTAAATATCCCAAATGATGTAAAAGTGTCATAGTGCACATACCAATGCTTGACCCATTATCAACCATAATACTTTGGATAGGATGATGATCTATGTATGCTCATGTAAAGAGTGCATGTAAATCTATAGTATCATAACAATCTCCTATTATAAGAAGGTGATGAGTGGTATATATAGAAATATAGTTTGGTGCATTACAATGATGTTATATAATGGGTGTGCCTCCTTTTTAATAGTATGATATAAATATGGTGATGGATGTGCCTGATATGTGTAGTGAACACCTAACGTGTTCCCTACCTCATTTGATGTGTACTTTGGAAATGGACTTGAGAATATTTTTAAAGCCTTAGCTTCAATTTTTTGTACTTTTTGTGCCTCTATGGGTGTCACCACATCAATAATGTTATCCTCAATAAAATATTGTATCTTAAAATTTAGGCTTATGCATTTTTTATTATATGGCTTGGTGCCGTATGATATATAAAAGAGGTCATGTCATAACAACCTACTTAATGGGAGGGAGAGATATGACATTGTATTCTAAGAGCTGATGTAAAACCCATGCTAGTGAATTTTGGAGGTTGGTAAAGATTTAGTACTAAAGAGTAGATAAAACCAATCTTGAAGATGGCTCAAAAGTTGAATCAACTATGGATGTTTGATCACTCTTATTATGGGTGGCCTTTACCTTTTATGGAGGATTATTTTAACTCTTAATAGTTTCTTCTAATCCATTGGTATACTTTACTTTTCCCATTGATATAAGCTTAACTCTCTTTCTTTTTCTTTGTGGAAAAAATATATGAATGTAGGAAACTTCTTAAACAAGATATATTCATGTAATATTGGTAAAAGACTTTGTTTAAAGATGAATTTAAGGTCTTTTTCTATCATGGGACTAGTCAATTAGATAATATAGTCTTATATCATAAGATGTATTTTTTGATAGGTTCATTTGACTTTTGATTCAACTATGAAACTTGGGCATATGATCTATTGTCACTAGTATTGATGGAGAAGTGTGCTATAAAACATGTCTTCCAAAGAATTGAATGCTATGATAGATTGATTTGGTAAGTCATATAACCAATATAGGGCATAATCCTTTAAAATTCATGGAAAAAATATTGTGAGAATTCAATCATTAGATACGTAGTCTAAACATGCAGCATGAAAATATCTAATATGGTGATCTAGGTCACCCTTGCCATCATATAATGTAAGCTTAGGTGACATGAATCTATATGACAAGGGAGTTGCCACTATGTGATGTGCCAAAGGTGTATGTAATATAATATTAAAATCCAAGGCATGTGATTTCCTAGTGTCTCCCTTCTTAAGATGTAACACCTTAGCCTACAAAGTATGAACTTTGTGCATAAGAGATTGTGCATCTAGAGTGGAGGAACTATCCATAAGATGTGTAGCTATTATTAAAGTTTGTTGAATTACAATTTTATGTTATGCTAGTTGAGTTGGTCCCACTATAGGTGTAATAATGTTCTTAGCTGAAGGAGTTGAAAATGTATAATTATTTATTTTATTCCTAATTTACAATATGGCTTGTAGGATTTGTGCATGATCAAGGTTTTTTTCTTTAATTATATCTATATAAATATATAATATCTCATCTTTATTTATAATCATGTTATCATTATTAAGTGGAGGGATAGTGTCCCAATTTTCAATTTGTATATTGTCTTGTTCTTGATTGTATCATTTATCTTTATATGCATTATCAATGAACTCCAGCTAATTAGGGTGTGACAGATCAACAATTATAGTTATATTATGTCCCTTATCCATGTGATAGTATCAAATAGTAGTAATATGAGTATGCTCTATAGGATTACCACCTACTCTAGCACTTCTTTTTAATGGAAGAGAGATAAATTTTTAGATGAAATATACTAAACTAATTGGAATAAAGATACTAAAATAGAATATAGGAAATCTCAAAATTTAGAATAAGCTACTAAAAACTTGAAAAATGAGGATAGAAAACTTGAGATCATCTAGGGTTAGGGTTTGAGCAATGTTTGAAGTAAGTCAGGTTCATCAAATATTTTAACCTCTTAGGGTTTTACCAATGTAAATATTATGTTTGATTAAAGTAATGAGTAGTATAAATCATTGAAATAATATGTATAAAATAACCATTTATTTGTTACATATTTTGATTAGATTCAACTTTTTAAAATAGTAATAAATATGTGCAAATAAACATTTATCTAGAAAATTCCTAAAAATTATTGGTACAGAAGATATGGGTGCTAAAAATGAGATATGAATAGGTCTAAGTGTCTTCAAATAGATCCCTATATCATAATCCCCCTTATGTATTAGCACCACATTTGGATAGTAGTTCTATGTGGACCTAGTGTCTTGGAAATGGTGATATTATCCTTTATGTAGGACTACTTTAAACTTTTGGGTGCACCTTCATATATGTTTCTAGGATCTATTATTGTGTGCATGAAGTCTAAACTCTATATTGTGTATATAATATAATATTGATGATGTAAACCATTATCCTCCTTGTAAGTAAGGCATGAGCTAAAAAAATTGTTCATTATTAGGATAGGCTAGACATCCTACACACCTTTATGTGAAAAAAATTGCCTACATACTAATACTCTGAGGAGGGATCAATCCTAATGTAGATATCCCCACCTAAGTGTGAGTTAAAGTGAAATTTAATATATAATTATAGTTTTCTTGAATGCCTTGAGTGTGATTGAGATGGGAAATATGGAAAATATGAGCTTGGGGTAGATGTAGATGGTAATATTCATAATTAGGGTAGAATAAAGATTAATAACCTTGATTTTAGCCAACTTGTTTAGTGTTTGAATAGGTGTTTTACATCTAATTTACATCTAGTGGGTAGAGGTATAAAAGTCATGTATTTATAGTGTTGTGTAGCTTGTGTGGATAATAAAACATGCTTAGGCTAACCTTAGGAGGGTTTTAATTTTGAAAATATATCCATTCAAGAAATATAGGGTAAAGGACATTAGTTCCATTTTGGGGAAAATAATTCCACATGGATCTAGTGTCCTTAATTTGGATTTAATGTGTTGCTAACAAATTATTGGGCATAAAGGGCTAGGATTAATAAATGAGGGTTTGAGACTAAATTTACGCTAAATATGGATGTGTGTGGTTTACACAAGGTGGAAAATTATGGTAAGATGCTCTAGGATAGGTCTAGGTCTAAGCTATGAATAGGTTATGTCAATTATCACTCTTATCACTCAACTACCACTTTTAGGTGATTACAATCATGAATTTTGACATTTCACAACTTTCATACTTCATTATTTCCAATTATTCATTATATTTGGTCTTCAAAGATTTTACCTTCACTTAAATTGATTTTTCATGTTATGGCCATTGTAACATTTGGCCTTCACATATTTTTTATATTCATACATGTAAAATGGTAAAAGAGTATTTCAAAAAAAGTTATGATGCATGAATGTTGTAGGTATTCAAGTTTCATGCCTCCAAAGTATCACATGATTTGGATAAATGGAATATAATAAAAATTGTGACACCTAAATTCTAATATCCTACAACTTGGAACAACTGTATCAACATGAAACTAATGACTAGGTGACACTTGGCTAGGGATGACAATGAGGTATCTACCAAACACATAAGAAATCTATGTGGCATACCTACCACAATAAGATGACAAATTCTAATTGAAAAGTTAGAACAAGCTTAGACACATTGGAAATTAATGGCACATGAACTAGAGCCAAAATAGGTATGGTTGAATCTATATAATTGAGTTACCAAGATACATCTCCCTTACTAATATCAAAGACCCTAGGTGAACTTTCATTCTATAAAGAGCCAAAATCCCTATCTTCATTTATTTTCTTAAAAGCTACTTCCATAAAGATATTGATTAAACTATCACATGAATTACATGGGTAATTTAGGAATAATAAATAACCTCATCATCTAGGGAATTAAAAGGAACTCTACCACCATAAAAATTTTACATCAAATATTCAACTGAGTGTATAGCAACAATATTCAACTTAATTGTGTTTGATGGTAAATACACAAAATGAATCACTCTATGGGATGTAGTGGAGAAAATTGAAGTATACTCATGTGAAGAAAGATAAACATATAAATAAAATCATCTAGTAGTAGACTTAATACCCATAAAATCTCAATAATTACATTTTATAGATGCTATGCTTGAAGTAATGCCATGCATTGACTTACTTCATGACTTTTTATTTGCAAGCAAGGTATCTAATCAATTTTTTCACCATGAAAATAAGAGAATGGTCATGGCCTACATTTTAGGGGATTCATTTCAAAGTCCTAATATCCCCCTTGTAAATTCCACCTATGATAAAATAATAATTACATTGTGAAAGAAGAGAAACACAGTCAAGGATGAATTAAGAACATAGATAATCCTAACGAAAAAGGTAACCCTTAAAGATGATTCTCTAGTCCTAATCACCAAATTTATAATGGGATTTCATATTGAGATGACATTGTTGAATAATTTATATGGGTGTGCTAGCATTCATTACCTTCAATTATAATGGGTACCACTACTAGACCTATTGCTAACATCATAATTGACCTTTGTGTTAGGTGAGATCACCAGTATCAAACTCCAAGTGAAAATGTTAAAAAAGAACAAGATGTTAGTAGGTGTTCACTTGTTCATGATGTCTTACTTTCTATATGTTATCGTGTTCATGTTTTATCTGTATAATGGATCACTCTAGGGCCCAACCCCAGACTATATAAAAAATAAAGTATGTGAATTTTACTTTCTTGCACATTTACTCCTATATGTGGAGTCTTTTTTTAATTTCTAATAATTTATATCCTCAAATATGGAAGGTAATTCATGAGGAATCACTAGTATAATTCTTATACCTTATCAATAATACATTATGGAAAAGGTGAGACTATGGATTATACCTAGACTATACAATAATAGTGATAAAAGGAACCATGGTAAGACACTTGTTATTGCCTAAATATGTTCCAAATAAGATGGTGGAATAATAAATGGCATATCATCTTTAGTGGGGCATTGATGAGAAGATGAAGAATAAACACAAAGGTATATTCCATGGATTTTATTTGATCATAGGCCAAATGAACTACCAAATGGGAATCACTTTGATGTTGTTGATGGATAAGTGAGTAGTATTCATTGGAATATCTACCACATAAATATTGAGACCTAAGAGGTAGAATTCAGATGCATATCACTAGCCCAGGCACCCCATACAAACATGTGGCCTATGATCATGACTTCATATTCTTAAATTCCAAGGATGATGTTGAGGTGTTGGCCAAGTCATATATGATTGAGTATATAAAGGAAATTCTATGGGTAATACAAAAAGATCCATCACTTTCAATTATTGAAGCCCAAGCTCAACTTCCACCTCTAGGTCAATGGGATAAATCTAATTATTTGTCCTTATATCCCACCAAGTTAGTTCAGCTAGAATGGGAGCCTTCATAACCTACATCCCAATATTCCATGGTGATTTTGAAAAAAGAATTAGATGTATAGGAATTACTTATGATAATAAGTTCTCTTGGAGTAGCAAGGGAAACAATCAAAATTGATAATTTTGATTATTTGCATTCCATCCCTCTTGTCACAAGCACAATTCCATTAACCTTGGAGGTAGATGTCTCATATTCTACTACTCCTTAGGATACTCCTTCAGTTGATAAGACAAGAATCAAAATTTATAGGAGGAAAAGAGCTCATAACAAACCTCCTCAACCAGTTGAGACACTTGTGTGTTCAACTATTGAGGTAATATCATAAGAGAAGCCAGTAGTTGAAGAATAATCACTAAAATAAGATGAGGATGATGATATTGAAAATTAAAATTCATCAGTCTCCAAATACTCAAATGTAAGGCACAAGTTAAAATTGAAAAAATAAAGGGTGTCCTTAGTCTAATAGTTGTTTCTATTTTACCTTCTACACTGCTAGTTATTTCTTATTTTATTTCTTTTTAGAAAAATATGGTTATTATTGTATCCTTTTCCCTTAAAACCACTGGGGTGACCATTATACTTCCTATTTATACTACTTATCAAATTTTGACAAGAGCTATTGGGGATAACAAAGTCTAGTCCAAAAAAACTATAAGAGTCCACACTTTTGATTAGGGGGCACAACCATCTATTTAGCTCACCTAATTAAGTTTGTATATTCCATAGCCTAAACTAACTTAGACAACCACCATTATGACATCAACATTAAATAATAAAATTATAACCTACATTGTGCAACCCATCCCCCAAACTAACAACGTATACTAGTAAACTATTATCTTCCCATATTTGCTAGACCCCCTCAAATTAAATGCTTTAAAAATATCTTTAGAGGATATCATGTATGTGATAATGAGCCAAGCCACTCATCCAGATAGCATAATGGAATTTTTAATTCCACAATGTGTCAAGGACATAAGTGCCCAAGCTACTCAAAGGCCAAATTTGGAAATTTTTAAACTTCATACAGTCAGTTCAATTTTTGATAAATCCACAAAGATGGTTTAGATAATCAGGAAAATAAAGATATAGGATGAATCTAGCTAAGTCATAAACATTTAAGAGAGACAAGATGTATTTTCCTTATCGAAGATAAAAAATCAAAGAATTCAAGAGTCCGCATATAATGAAAATTTGTAGCCTATTTGGGAACACACATAGAAGCCTTGATGGAACTTCATAGAGGCACTGATTAGACTAAATAAGAGCTAAAATAAGAGTAAAACCATGTGCCATAGTATCAAAATATTGTACATATTCCTAATGGGATATATGATAATGTGCATAATGTAACCCTTATGCTATATAATATTCTTGACACTATTAGTATAATAAAGACTAAAATGTCTCCTCATTTCACTGAGACTATAAAATTATATAATTATTTGATGGTCTAAGAGAATAAATTAAACTTTATCATTATGTGTACTAAAAATAATTCCTTTTTCCCTCTTGATTTGATGACTCCTATTTAGGAAACTAATTCCCTCAATTTGGTAGTTATCAGAACACAATAAGCTTGTTAATGGGTATCTAGCATGCATGCCTTAATTCTAAATTTGGTGGAACACAAAAGGCAAGCCATGAATTTTTTTAGAAATTGAAGTTGTCTCAAGCAAATTACACATTAGGGAAGTTGATTGATAGGGCCAATTTTTAAAATTTACTCTAGATGATTGTTGTAGATTTTAAATAAAATATTCAAGGATGCACTAAGGAGGAGATTGAACATGATATTCATTTTTATAGAAAGAAGGTGATAGAGGTTCAAATTATTAAAGTAAAGTTTATATCCTCAAAGTAGGATCATAGATGTATACTCAACAAGGTCTCTAAGGTTCATAAATCATCCATTCTCAAACTAGACATAATGAAGACTTAGCATGATCAGTCGTATAAGTGTTATAAAGATAAAATGGTGAAGAAACAAGCTTCAATATGGACCTCACGTTCAACCACACCAACCAATTCAAGAACTATTCTGTCAGCCATGCAAGCTCAAACATCAAGCAAGCCTTGGTGGCTTATGATAAATATTATATGTATTTATTATAATAATTAATGCATGTAAATTGAAGTTTACTTCTATTTATATTACACTTACAATGCATGTAGATACTAGCTATGGAATATTGTAAACATGCAAACATTGCATGATTTTGTAGTATGTATCTTGTTTTAGGAAATAATTTTGGCCATTCTAAAATGTACATGCAGAGTCTACATTGAATTATAACTTTTGTTCTAATTATTCACATGCATTTCCCATTTTGGAAAAATTTAGAGGATGAGGTGGCCCATTACCCAAATCTATATATACTTTTAATTCTTCCATCTCAAATGGATCTAAATTTTTATCAATATAAGAAGAAATCTTTGGATTGTCATGCAACTATGTAATATGAGTTTATTCTCCAAATTCATATGATTTTATTGTGATTTTATTTCAAGCTAATAACATAGTATTTCATTATATGAAATATAATTTTTTAAGTTTCTTGTTTACTTAATTATTGTTTTTTATCTAAATTTGAATTAGCAATATCTATATTGAATTAATACACATCATGATAATTGATAATGTCTATTGAGTGGTTTTAGGTTGCATAGAAAGGTCTCTTTTGATACAACATTCTAGTTTTTGCAATAAAAAAATTAGGTTCTCTTAGGGTCTTGATCATAACCTCTCACTTTGATTTTTTAACAATAGTCCTGGTGATATCAACCTTTAGCCATAATCTAGACATTAACTGTGTCATTTTTCCTTAGACTATTCACTATGTTCATGGGTTAGTATGAAACAATACGTAATTAGAAGTGTTAGTTTCCCCTTGTCTTTTTTGAAATTAGTTTGAAGAAAAGAACATTATTTCATCACAAATTCCTTTATGGCTTACCCTTATTTTCTTATTTTGAGTTTATTTTGATATCCATCCACCATATCTTAGACCATCACCCATCCAACCCAAATAGGATTTTAGTCTTATTTTATATTTCATTCACCCATACACACTTGGTTAACAACTTGCATGCTCAACAAACTATTCCACAACCTAGTTGTTTTAACCCATACATGTAAATCATGCCCCAAAGTAGTGTTTACCTCCATAAATATCCCAAAACATTAGAGACTACCTTATTCATAATTTGGTGTGTATAAACCCACATCAACAATGTGTGACAAATAACTACGAAACCAAATCATAGGTATGAGATGCCCTTTATTCTAATTCTCACACAAGCACATTTTGAAAAATGGGTCATATATTTTATGGGATATATTTCACTAGTTGTGTATAGTATCATAGAAGGATATATCATCATAAAAAATAATTACTTCACTGGATCGGCCAAAGCCATGCTAACTAGAAATTATATTGTAGACACAATGGTTCACTTCCTATTTCAAAACATAATTAGTTGGTATGGATTCTAAGTAAGTTTAATCACTGACTAGGGAAATAATTTCATAAATGAGATATTTTTTATCTTATTTAATGATTATGCACCATAAAATAATTCCATACCATTTAAAATTGAATGGGATTATGGAGGGCTTTAATTAAAATACTAAGAAATTACCTCACCAACATATGTGATGTTGAGCATAAGGATTGGGATGATACTATTTTATTAGCCTTATGGGCCTATCAGATCAATTATAAGTACTTGAACAAGTCCACATATTTTTAAATTATGTTTGGGATAGATTTTGTGCTACCAATGGAGTTACTAGTTACATTTATATGCATTACTTGGGTAGGTCACCTCAATAACAATGTGTCACTAGGCATGCAACTGGAGGACATGATCTAGTTAGATGAGAGGTGTGAGATTTTTTGATAGATATAAACTATATATAAATCCCAAAGAATACTAAAATGATTGAAATATCAAGGGTAAAATATTGATGGAAGGATCCTTGTTATACTCTATAACTATAAGTATTTGAATCATCTATGGAAGCTTTGAATTAAGTGGTTGGGGACCCAATACATCTATGTTATTTTGTAAAAAAGTCCATGCAATATACACGTTGGATGTTAAAATTATCTTTTGGAATTTTAATTGCAACTAACTCAAGCCCTATCCCTATCATGCTTATCATGATTGATCCTTATTACAAGAAGGCTTAGGTGATTTTATTTCTACGTTTTTAATTTGGTAGGTAAGATTAGCTTTGTGTGTAATAGTTATATGTTGTCAATTTGAATAAAATGGTATTCCATTGTAAGTCCATTTATCTAAGTTGAGTAAGGATTTCCTTTAGAATCCTTATGTAAGATGTCTAGTTTTATGGGTGAGTGTTTTTGTGTGTTCTCTCTCTCTTTGTAGGATGAAGAGTGCATAATTTTAGAAACTTAGTGATTTTTTACCTTGGTGACCATTGAAATGATAGATCTAAATAACTTCATGAATTTTATATTATTTTATCACATTTATAGTCTTAAATATGCATATCCTTTTAGATATTTTTTGTGAACTTGATAAAAAGTGAATTACTACACTATAGGATTATTTGAAGGATTTAGTCTAGGGTAGGGGTAGTTCAAACTTCTAAAAAATGGTGAATATAAAAGAAGAAACTATGGATCAATAAATCACATGAGTGGAAGGGAATAAAAACACCCATGAATAAAGGATAAAAGGATTCATGCATAATTTAGATAAATGAAGTAATCAAAGTGGATTGTTGCACCTAAGAGATCAAATATCTAGATAAATGAAGAGAACATGTATGACTATAAAGTTCACCATGGAGTGCCATGTCTAGGAATGCATAAAGGATACATATAGAGTAAAGAAGCATATAATAAAAATGGAGGTGTAGTGCCAAATAATGTATAGGATAAGAGTGAGTGTGGAAAATAACCTACCAAAAAAGGGGAATGAAGTAAAATGACATCACCTTCAAAAAATAATTTCCTTGTGGGGAACAATTAGAAAGCATTAACAATCAATTCAAAGGTGAAAAAATTAATTAATCAAGTGTATAAGGCCTAAAAACACTACACATATGGACAACACATTAACTTTATGTGTTTGAGAAACATTACAAGGTAGATAAAGGGGGAAAAGATGTCATTTTACCACATTGTATTTGAAGACCTTAAGTGACCTTGAGAGCCCAAACAAGCTAGAGCAATGAGAAACTATAAAATTAGGCCAATAAAGATGAGTTTTATCCTTTAAAAATATAAATATATTATCCTTGTAATACTTTGACTTGATTACACCAAGTTTCAAGGCATTTTACTGTGAGGAATAATATGCTAAGTTTTAGGTCTTAAAATATAAGGGCCACCATTGCAACTTTATAAATCTTAGAACTGAGCCACATAGAATAGAATTTGGTGTGATTTCATTCCCATTATAATTCAAGGATTATATGAAGTATTTAATAATTGGGTGAACTAAAGGTTTTTAAATATAATTATGAGACCAAAGGTTAAGGCATAGAAGATGAAAAATTAATTCATGATTTGAGTGCACATTTTAAAACACCAACCATAGAAGAAGTGGAAAAATCACCATATAATGTGTTGTTTTAGGGGCCATCAAATAATATTAGATAAATATAGGAGTTAGTGGTAAGATCATCTGGAATGTATAAAAAATAATACTCTACTAGCTTAGAAAATGCAAAGGAATCACAACTAAAGAAGATCAGACCCAAGGATAGGGATTGAAAGGATATGCCATTTTCACCACAAACAAGAGGTAGGTCATGTACAGAAATGATGAGCCTTGTAGATATTAGGAACCATGAGAGTGTAGTGTGAAGTGAATAATGGGGATGTAAAGTCTATACATGAAAGGTAGAAGACTACAACCACTAATAAGGAAGTAATGAGTCTAACTTCAAAAAAGACTAAATTGTTAATACAGGTAGAGAAAACACCATCATAAATGAGAAATTTAATGAATCCATTAGACAACATCTAGATAGAATTTGAGTTCTCAAAATATATGAGCTCCCTTATTTTTTAAAGGCTAAACAATTTGTATGTTTCTTCATTTCACATGTGCATGAAGATAGGTTTTACTTTTCTAGAAGGAGAATGAATATCACACCTACTTAAATCCACAAGGAAAATGGGTTGGTCTAGACTATAAAGGACATCAAGGAGACACTAATAAAATCCAAGGAGTTCAAACACATATCTAAATAACTCAAGTTCAATAAAGGAGGGTTTACATTCTCCTTTTCAATATCAAGGATATGTCTACAATCATATCAACATGTTTGGTTAGTAACAAGTTGCATGGATTTAGGCACCAAGGATAAATAAACAATAACTTATTAAATATCACATATCAAATTTCCAAAGGAACACTCTTCAATATTTCCAAGTTCTTGGTAGTTTTGATTATTGAAAGAACAAAGAATCCATAAAAAATTATGGTAAAATTTAAGTATGGTTTGACCCTAATGCTACTTTTGTTTGATGAAATTATCATTATTTAGGGTGCCTAAAATGGAAAATAGGCATACCTAGTGAATAATAATTCCTAAACTCAATTAAATGATGTCATTATAGATGAATGACATGTACCAAAGATTCTTCCTAAAATAATGAAGGATCAAGACTTAGTTTTCATGATTCAAAACTATTCTTTTATGAACAAGAATTTGGCTAATGTAAAGATGAAAATGTGGATAAAGATACCATATGGATTCACGGTGTAGTATTTCCTCAATTTAGTGAGTTTAATTGATAACATAACAAATATAATAGTCCTAGGGGATAGATGTGGACATATATACCCTTCACACTAGATACATGCACCTAAGAGAGGCAAAACATAAATAAGAGTATGAGATGGATGAAATTAAGTGAATCATCAACATAATAAGACCATAAACAAATCCTATTAAGTGTGATCTTGCAAAATAAGAGAATAATTAGCTCATGAGAGTAGATGAAAGATGACTTTGAGTTTCTATCTTAAAAGAGGCCAAATAATTCATAAGACTCCACCTCCAAGATGAAGAATCCAAAGAAAAATGAGTTATATCCATCCTCTCTCTTGTGTGAATATTCTAAGGATATGGACTTAGATGCCATCACCAATAAAAATGATAAACTTATATATTCATGCACTTCTTCCTCCAAGTTGAAGAAATTAAATAAAGAGTTAGGGCTAACATATCCTATGAAATAAATCTTATAGGAAATGGAATTCAAAGAGGAGCCTCTAAAGAATGATAAGAGGAAATAAAATAAGGAGAGGTTTCCATCTCATATTCCAACAAAATTTTAAGATATAAAGTGAGATGAGGAGCTATAGAACTAGATAAGGAAATGACACCCTCTTTAAGGCCAAAGCAACAAATGTAATAAAATACTAGGAAATAAGTGTAAAGGACAAAACAATGGGTGTATACACATAATATTTAAAAAAATTATCAATTACTAATGTTTTCTATCTTACAAGAACCTATTGAGTCTCAATTTCTCTAAGTGCACACCCTAAGGGGTATGCTAGGAAAGGGGTGGACAAACCATTGGTGCTTCATAGGATTATTGTCCCTTATTTCTAGTTGTTATTTACACACTTGTCTCCTAAAAAACATTCCCCTATGATTTACCTCCTATTTTTTATTTTCCTCTAGTCATCTACCACCTTCAATAGCCCTTTCCCTAACCTAAATCCCTTTTTGGTAGTTTACATGACTGTCTCAACCACATCAACCCTATATTATTATTAACTAAGCTTATTAAGAACTAAGTCGACCATGGCTGATATAGTTTATTATCTACTATGCTGTTTGTTGATTACAATACTAGGTTGACCAAGTTGGATTTGTTGACTAAAAGTTTTAGAAGGGTTTAGGGTTAGATCCACCTATATAAACATAACCATTTATCCATTTCTAAATGAAGAGAAGAAGTAAGATATATTTTGAATCTACTTATCCACCATTATATTTGAGGAACAAGCTTAGGGTTTCATATTTTCTTTGGAGATATGGATCTTGTCTTATGAAGAAGTCTTTTAGATGCATTGATACATTGTGTATCGTAGAGTTGATTTATCCTTGTCATACTTATACACCACAATAACCTTTTATTTGTCACCTTGGTCAAGGGAGATATTGAGGTTTGGAGGATTCATCTTTAAAGTTAAGTATTCCTGACATTATTCCTCCTTTGTAAGAGTAGATAGATATGCATTTGCACTTCTCTTCCATACATTAGGATTCTGTATACATTGATGTGAGTATATTTATTCTATGCAAATTTACTTTTAGTGTTTATTAACCCCACTTTGTGCTAAAATATTTTTTGAGTAGTATATTAGATTTTGATTTAATTGTTATTAGTATAGTGAATATGAAAACATAGGACCTAGTTAGGTTTATTTCACAGTTTTTCTTGACTACAGGCTTTAGAACCCTCCCTAGTGATATTATTATGGTAAGAGATCCCTTGGCTAGGTCTAGAAGATATATATTGGTCATCGCCTCAATTATCTAATGTAACCCCAATTGGAAGTGTAAATAGGATGTATCTTCTCCGAGCTAGGATTACTTTGTAGATATGTTGAATTTCCCATTGCATACATTCTAGAGAACCCAACATGAATCTAACCCTTGCAATTTTTATTTCACACTTTTCATTTATATCATTTTATTATTTTTATATATTTGTGATACTAGGTTGACTAGGCAAGTATAGTTCTAACTTATGTGTGTAGGTTTAATACATAGTCATATCAAAATGACTTTATTCTTTCTACGTAGGTCTTCGTCAGATACAAGTTACTAGATTGGATAGGTTGACACAATATTCTTATTTAGTTCTAGATAAAAATAATTCAACCAATTCAACTTATTTTTATAGTAAACATATACATAACAAACTAATTCATTCAAGTTAACTTAGTCATCTTAACAGGTTTCAATAAATATGGTTTCACATGACTAGGTTGACCTAGTTGACTTAGTTGGCAGAACTTGTAAGCAACATTCAAGGAAATTTAATAGAAAATTTACAATCCTAATCATATTCCAACCCACCAAGGTTCCTCTCTTTCTCTCTCTTTCAATTTAGTACTTCATTTCAGTTCTATTTTGTGCAATTTTGTAGTCTTACAAATTATAATCTTACAACAAACTAAGTTGACCAAGTTGACTTAGTTTTATATCTTGTCTTCTATTTAAAAGACTAAGTAAACCTCTTTGACTTATTTCTTAAATAATATTACTTTTATACAAGAGTAGTGACCCAATTGACTCTATTCTATACAATTTTCATATAATATCATCTTAACTAACTCTATACCATGCTTAATTTGGGAATTAACAACTATATGCTAGTAATTAATTCACACTTTCATTTTTCAATTGTTTGCATGCTTAGAGTAGATAACATAATATAATTGGGTGGTTTTTACATATTAATGATTAGTTTCACTCTTTTTCTATTTTTTAACACACTACCGAATCACACAATATTTAAAACACATTTAACATTTATCTTCCCAAGGCCTACATACTTTGATTTCATCACCAAGGGGGAAGTTGACTTGGTTTTATATACAAGTATAAACATGTGGTTAATGGTATATATTATAAAATACTCAAAACCCTTATCTCTGTAAGATTGTGAAGTGAGAGGATAGATCCTAATACTAAGATAGTACCATTGCCAACACAAATCCCTTTTAGCCTTAACATCTTGAAATAATCCATAGATTGCTTTCTAGTTCCTTATTTTTATCCAACTTCCCTATCATACTTAAAATCAAATTTCATAATTAGATAACAACACTCAGGATGACCACTTAGCATTTACTTTTCAATTAACTTCTTTCTCTCTGATCATTATATGTTTTATTGAAAAAACTTTCATTGACCAACATTGGTGAAAGGTTTTATGTTATGTTCTAATTGGATCATTCTCATTGATCCAATTATTTGTGTGTTTGATTCTATTTATTAATTCAAATTACATTACAAAATATTCTTCTATTTTTAACACACTACCATATTATTCGACATAGTCTTTTATAGACCATAATTTTCCCTATCTATAGTATTAATCAACCTGGTCAACCTAGTACTTCTTTGTACCAATTAGGTTTCAATACTAAGTCAACCTAGTTGACTCTATATCCTTATTAGACTATATTTTTCTTATTTAAATTACTAATTTGTCCTAGTTGACTATGTACTCTTTTGCCTTCTATCTAGTAGTACTAAGTCAACCTAGTTAACTCTTTACTCATCTACCTCTTATTTATAGTACTAAGTTGACCTAGTGGACTATGTACTCTTATTTGTATTTTTTATCTCTTTGCTTTTACATCAGCTTTGTCTTCTCTAATATTTCTCCTTCACCATGAACTTCCTATTTAAAGACAACATTTATTTAAATTTAGTAGATATGATGAGTTTTACCAACCCCAATATGTTCTCCCATAATAAACTTGTGGCTCCTACCCTATATGAAATTAATGTGCATGTAGCCACTCACACTTTAAACTATGGGACCCCTCCTCATTCTTATTCACATTGAAATCCTCTTTTCTCATTTAAAGATCAACCTAAATTAGAGTATACCCAAGAAATTCTTTTCTTCATTAATGAGTTTTGTCAACATTGAGGAAACGATCCTTCTACTATTTACCATCTCATGATAAGTGGTCAAGTTGAGGAGCCCCATTCACCTTATCCCACATTCTCACATGGATTTGGAGACATTAGATTATTTTACTCTCAACTTCTTCCCTCTATTTTGACCCTTTCTCATACCATGATATCTTCCTCTTTGATTTCCTCCACCTCCATTCCTAGTATCTCTGCTAATATGGTAGGTTCTACATCCAGTAGGCCTGTTCCAAGAACCTCTCTTCTCAATTTTTCCACTAGTGCATCATTATATACCCATGGTAATCATACCTCTAGTGTTTCTTCTTCTCATCCCTCTACTAGTACATATTTTATCACACAAGAAAAACATGTTTCTAGTGCTTCACTTACCAACAATTATTCTCAAGCTACTACTAACACCCATAGAGGTACCCAAGACACTGCTACCAATTTTAGTGTTTCACAAAATGAAAATAATACCACTTAAACCCATCAACTTCTATTGCAAAATCTTAATCAAAATAATTATTTCCAAGCTAAAGATGCAAACTAAATGATGTAAATTCAAAATCATCTTATCCATATTCAAACCCACCCTCAATAGGTTCCATGGGAAATGCATAACCAAAATAATCCCCCACCTCCTCTTAGGGATTCCCATGGTGATATTATCCCTCAACCTCCCATTATTAACAAAAAAATAAAGCACCTTCAAAATGAGCCTCTAACATCTCAAATTTCTAACATCAATATAGGAGGTATCACCCCTACCATTACTTACAATGGGTCAATTGATCCTACTCTTCACTTAAAAACATTTGTAAATATATATAAATAATGGGTCAAGTTAAATACTTTCATTGTTACCAAGATATTATAAAATACACTCACAGGTGATGCTTTAGATTGATAAAACCATCTCAAATCTCATTACATCACTTGTTTGGAATAGGTAGTAAATGATCTCCCTAAGAATACCTTGGACCATTTTATCAATTGTAATGAACTTGAGACTAACCCACACAAGATTTTATCAAACAATGGAAGACCTTGTCTAATAAATGTGAACATAATATGGTAGATGACAAACTCTTTCATCTATTTACCAATGTTGTTTTTCTCAAGTTTTAATATTGGGTCTAAACTCCCTCTCCACATACTTTGAAATAAGCCATTGATCAAGCCAAGCATCAAGATTTACTCATGCATCAATTTGAGCCATCTGAATCTTCTATGGGTACTTGCATGTTAATAAATAATAAGAATATTCATGGTAAAAATTATTGTGTCACTAACTCTTATGATACCATTCATACTATTCAAGCTGTTGTTCCCGACTAGACTCTGGAACAAGTTTCCCCTCCCAACCACATCACTAATCCTCATTTATCATCAACAAATAATATCAATGTTCATAAACCTTTATCCTTAGCATAATTACAAAAATGTCTACCAAGGCCTCTTCCATAATAACTTGATCCCACTCTTCTCATGAAATCTTAGTACGATCCCAACAAATTTTGTTGGTTTCATGCTAGTTGGGTTCATTCTCATTAGAATTGTAGGCAACTTCATAATTTGTCTATGGATTTACTTCTTTGTCCCAATTTTGACCATGATTCTATCATTTGTAAAATTCAAGAAGCCTATGACATTGCCTTATAATCCCATGAAAAACAAACTAAATATCAAGCTTCAAACTAGGATAATGCTGATTTGCCCATCTATAAAGATCCTCTTCCGAATCACCATGATAACCAAGACAAGCCTACCCCTTATACCACAAATATTGATAGTCTTCTTAACCCCACTCCTAAAGAGAATGTGGTCAATATGAATAATATGATAATTGTAGTTTCCTTAATTTATTCTCATCCCATCCATACTCATCAGTTACCTCACACATTTCATGTTATCCAAGACTCTTTTCCAACTCACTTAATAGAGTTTGGGTAAGAAGGCCTTATATATTTTGATGAACTAATTCCAACACCTCCCTTGCATAACACTTCTCATACCATGTATACCATTCCTCCAAAATCTTTTCCTATCACTAATGATACTCAAACTTCTATCAACACTTATTCTAATATATCTCAAACAAAACCTATATCAACCACCCCATCTTCTCAAGACAATTAACAAAATTTTCCTCCAATTAAACCTTCTACCTCTTATCAACATAAATTCACATTCACTTTACCTCCTCCTTCTAAGGACCTCTTTCAACACTATGCACCTCTTTCCAACAATCCCCTTATGGTTTATGATGAGTGGGATACTATTATAGATATTAATAATCTCCCATCTCAAATCCCATTTCTCAAACTTATGCGAACCTATTCACATCATTATAATTTTCTTACATATTTTTTATTAGAAATAAACATCCCTCATCCTCCCATAGCAAGATGTGAAGCCACCTTATATGGGTCAAAAGATAAAATTTTATAATAGTATAGATAGATGTCCATACATGTTGATTAAACAATGGACACTTCTCTTTCCCTCAAATTCCCCATTTCTTCCATGATCCTTGACGAGATTTTTATTCAAGACAATCCTCCTCTATTTATTAGTATTCAAATTAGTGATATCCAAGTCAATCATGATTTTATTGATGAGGGTTCTAACACTTGTGTTGACTCTCTTGATTTTATCAAAACCCTTAGATATTCTGAATGTAATCTTAAATCCACATGCATCACATGTCAAGGCTATGACTAAAGGTAAATCCTCTTTTAGGTTATGCGTAGCTCCCCATTACCATCCCACTTGTCACCATTCATTTCAAGGTGATTATACTCAAATTTCCTTTATCCTATAACATTTTTATTGGTAGGCCATGGACTCATTACATGAGAGTAGTTTCCTCTTTCACTTGCTAATGTGTCAAATTTACTCACAATTGATCCATTTATAGGATTAAAGGTGACACTAACCCTTGTAATTTTGAACAATTCCAAGACTATGGCATATTCAATATTATCACCCTTAAACATTTGCCAAGAATTCCATTTCATAAATATTAATAGTTTAACTTTCATGTTAATTCCACCTAAGTTTACAATGGTTTCCCCCAACTCATCAACAATATACCCCCCAACCTCATAGATTGTGATGATGATGATCTAGATGAGATAAATATAACTATTAAAACCTTGGATCTCTCACCTCATATAATTTCTCAACTTCCCCCTTATTTTCAACCTCATTCTCATCAACCATCTTGTGATGATATACCCATTGTCTTAACTAATATTTGTCATTCCATTCATCACCCCACATCAGATGACAAGGTCATTCCTACATATGCCATTAATCTTCATATAATTGATTATGATGATGGATATACCTTAGATGATCCATTCTTAGGAGATCTTGTTCATGCCTGAGATGCTAAAATTATTCATTATCATTCCTTTTTGCTTTAGTCTTTTAGTATTTATTCTAGCATTCCATCCTCTATCATTCCTAGTTTTATAATTTTTCCTCTTGATCATAGGGTAGATAAAGTGTGCACACCCCCATTTTATAAATAACCTCATATGAGAATTCTTATTTATTATGATATGACTAGTCCCTATCACTTTTACATATACCACGACCCCTCTATCCAACTTATACTTGCGATGCTTGCAACTATCCTTCAACCTTATATGCATCCTACCCTTCCCTCAACTAAGCTTAGTTTGCATCCTATTCCCACTCCCTATCTAGTTGAGTCTCTTCCTATTTTTGGTCTTATTACTCCTTCATTCAATCCTTTCTCAATCTTTCCACTAGCCTTAGATTATCTTGGTGATGGTTTGCTTCCTTTACTATAACTTGATCCTTTGTCCACTAAATGGGTTGATCAGCCATATTATAATATTCATAAATTTGTTAGCCATTGGACTAGAGACTATTCACTATACCAATTTTCCTCAAATTTTGTTTCTGATCCTCTTATTAGTACACTTGAAAATTCTACTAACAATCATATATGTTGCTTCCACAACATAGACAATCATTCATCCATACATTTTCATAAGCTCTACCAATATATTGACAGCTTACATCCCACCACTCCTCAGCCCATAGCCAAGGCTATACCTCTATTTAAACTATTACCTAAATATCGTCCCAAATATGGAGAGGTATATTATCTTTAGCACTAATGTGGTACTAATCATAATGATCATTTTTTCATCCTTCAACAACATCTCAAGGATTAAATCATGACTATTCATGCACCTAATACCCTTCCTCCGATAGGTCACCCTCACAATAATGCTCCCCATTCTTCCCCTATGGATCTACCACCTATGGTCCCTTATCCATCTACTATTTCTCCACTAGTGATTTCTTCACTTGTGGATCCCTCTCCACTGATGACTCTTTCACCTGTAGCCCATTCTCTACTAGTGACCCCTTCATCTCCCATAGAGTCCACTCCCATTCTTCCTCTTGAGCATCCCCTACACAATATCCCTAATCAACATGATCCTTTAAGAATTCCTACATTTTTTTTGTCGAGGACATTTGATGTGAAGTATTTTTTTAACTTTCCCTTAAAATCAATGAGACTTTAGCTACAATCTAAGTTTAGCTTTATAGAGACTTATCAGATGTTATGGATAATGTGTATGGATAAATATATCAGTGCTTATAAGCATAGGCATGGTTTTATTACAATTATTTCTTAATTTAGATTGTATGTATGCTCCAACTTTGCACTTATCTATTTTATATCATTTGACATTGTGTCAAATTCTTATCTATCTTACATGGTGACTTTTGTTTCACACTACATATTGCTTATGATGTCATTTTCTTATGGATTATTTTCATAATGACATAATTATTATTCTTGATTTCCTTTTCTATGATTATCTTGTTTGTTTTTATGATTATTTTTATCTTATCTCTATAAACATGAATAATTATTATTAGGACTTGGTTATACAAACCCTTCTCTTTTTAATCATTCCTAATTGACCATGTGATTAGTTATTTAGAAAATCATCTTATTACAATCTCCTTTTATTGGTCCACTTTGGATCTCCATTTCTTCCCCTTTATTACTTTTCATAAACTAAGAATACACATGGGTGAGACTTGAGATAATATGTTGCCTCATAGTTAAGCCTAAGTGTTTTAGTCAGTCATATCTTTGGATACTTAAATTCCTTTAGCTTATACCTAAAGCTCATTCATGTGTATCACTTTATCTCTCATGATTGGTCATTACAAGTCCATATGGAGGAAGAATCTTAAAATCCATAAACATTCAAAATCAAAATCATTTAATAAAAGGTAATGATTTAAAAGGGAACTTTCAAAAATTTCAAAAGTTAAATTACACTAAAAGACATGATTCTAAGCACATATCCTTTCTCTATTCAAAGCTCCAACTCCATATTTTGCCTCATGATAGAGATGAGGTCCATTTGGGTGTGATAGGTCAGTAGATTAGAAAAGGAGAATAAAAAAATCTTTTAGTGTTACCTACTTTATCATGCAAGTACCCAATCTTCGTAGTAGACTGATGGCTCTGTAAGGGGTCTTGAGGAATAGAGAAAACATTATGGGAAGGTAGGTACAATTTAATTTACTATTAAAAACTACCAATATGAGTTGATATTATTACCACACTTATTTCCATACACAACGTTATACCTCTATTGAACAAGTATCCTTTGTATATTGATGGTCACTAGTAACTTAGTATCTTTTCATGTCTTTAGTGTGTTTCGTGTCTCCTAAGGTCTTCTCATAAGATTCCTACGTTATGATTCTTACATTCCATTTTTCACTCCCTAGAACCCTAATATTTCCCCTTGAGAAATATTATTTTGTTTACTAATCACTCCCCATAGGGATTCCATTTGTGAGTTGCAGTGTATGACCATGGATAAGATCTAGCCTTCCTCACAAATTATCAAAATTTTCACATTACCATTCCAAACATCCCATTTTAACATATTTTCACATTGTTTCCACCTCATTCATGTTCCCTTTGTGATTTTTAGTGTAAGACCACGGATAGGACTTGGCCTTCCTCAAAAAAAATTCCAATACCCAAGTCACAATGAAATTACATGTGTCAAATATGAGATAAGATGTGATTAATTATGAGTTACACATCATTGATATGATTCCCATCTTAGTTTAGTATTTTTTATGCTTACATCATTAATATTTCATCTTATATCTTGTTATTTTTCAATTTCATGTAAGAATCCAACTATTTTTCTTAAAAAATTTCATACTTCCCCACCTGAATTAGTATGATTAATTTAATACCATTTACCAATTTTTGTTTCTATTTTATACTTTTCAACATGATTTAGTATGATTAAGTAACTTAATTGATTTGTTTTTATACCATTAGTATTTCACATATTATTCATTTTATTACATTATTTTTATACTTCCTAATGTGATTTAGTATGATTTTACTTGTTTTAATTTGGTACCAATATTTTTCATGGTTTCAAAACATCTTTTCCCTCTTGTTTACCAAATTTTCAGTTTATTATACTTTGTCATATTTTATTATTACACATTTCCCATCATGATATAGTGTGTAGTGCATTTGTGTTTCATTAATTATACTTTTCCAAGTCTTTTTACCTATTTCTTTTTAACCATGCATGTGTACTAGATAATTCTAGAAAATAAAACACCACACATATATTTCTTATAGCATATATATATAAATAAAAATACATGTGCTAGAAATAAATATATCCATGCATCAACAACCAAAACCAAAATATAACTCATAAGACCAAAATAAAACTATCAAAATAGAATATATCTATATATATCATGTGTTTTAATATAAATAGTAAAAAATAAACAAATACATTGTTGTAGCTTTATGGTTGGGCCCCATCATGTCTATCTCCTAGCCTAGTCATGCTACACATAGATGCCCCAAAGTGTCCCTCTACACATTGTGCTATAATGAGTTTTCTACAATCTCAACCCTAATACCTATCCTTATAGGTTGTCTACCTAGACCTGTACCTATCCCAATTATATAATGGTAGTGATGTGTATGGCTCTCTCATGAGCTAGGGCCTGCCAAGCCTATACATCTCCTACTCCCACCCATTTTAGTGGATAAAATCCATTTTTTCATGTTTGTATCTACCTTATGGCCTCCCCTACTAATCTAAACTATCTTGTTTGAGTAGGGGAAAATGGTACCACAAGATCATCTAGTGTAGTGATGTTGTATGGTGCCATCACTCCATCCAAAATGTCATGGATGATCGACATGACTAAGGATCCCCATCTAGTCTCCTTGACTATAGGATATGAAAAATTTAACCTAGATAGATATCAAATCACATATATATCTCAAAATTTATCTATCTACCATCATATAAAACTAGTATTTATCTCAATAATTAAAAATTATAAACATTTCTTACCTGTTCTGGTCTCACCAACTACCATCTCCTTATTTGATCATCTACCAAGCATGGTCTCTCCATCAACTCATCTCTTGAGTACCTCATTTATGGGATGACTCCCTATCAACCCATAAATTGGAGTCACCACTTGTGCACATCTCATCCCTCTCCTCAATATTACCTCTATAGACTAACTTTGCCCTAAACCACCTTTCAAGTCATCTTATGTAACCACTCTCTATGTTTGATCCTACTGCTAGCATCTTTATCAGTGGTGTGATTGATTTGGTCACTACTCCTAATATGGTGCTAGTTATGGTACTTACTATACCCATACATCAATATCCATTCCCTCTCCTCCTCTAACTTCCAACTATCTTTCTCGACCAATCCTTAGTCTCACATACATGGTTTGATTTTTGGTCTCTCAAATGACACTCCTCCTATCCCCCTCAGCTCTCTTACATGGTGTACCCAAAATGTGGGAACTATTATAGGATTCATTAGGTAATGGAATCCAAACTAACCTAACAACCATACCACCAATTATGGCTATACCTAACAAGTGTAGTGACCCATGATCCATTATAGATCCAACCCTAACATCATGGTCACCCAACTCAGCTAAATTGTAGAAATACAATCATAAAACTACCACATGATCTCTCCTTATGTGACTATCTATAGCACTGATGCATGGGGCATATCCCATGCTACTTATCCTTATCTCTATATCATAACTTGAGGTAACTTATCATCAACCACATGGGGTAACCTAGTTGGTTGATACATCAAAAACCTCTCATATATCTATTAATCAATAACACCATTTATCCCATCATCTTTTACCTTTTAGACAACATCTCAAACATATCATTCATGATATGGACCCACATCAAAAACATAAAATTATAAAGCACCCCCCAATCTGACATGGACCAACATAAGGCTATCACATACAATAGTACCCTACCATCTAACTTATGACACAATACTTGCTCTATCACAAGTCCTATCATAGCCTTCTAAATATCTAGAATTTATGAAATATAAACATCAAATAAACTCACCCTCAGCCTTAGATAGATCTTCTCTAAGCTCATCACCCACATGGCCAGTGCTCATCTCTCCTTTAGATCATCTAGTGTCCTTGTGATCATTGATGTCCCTCCTATAAGTAGTCTAAGAAATACATGGAAATCCTCTAGTTTGATACCTACCTCTATGGTATCCCCATCCACTACCCATCAAAAAGTGTTTTTCAATAGTTCCCATTCTCCAAGGAACATGATAATGAGATCAATACTTAGTTAGATACATCTCATCTCTATAATTCCTCCCAAGTCCATTGCTACTAATCTTTCTCTATCCTCATCTTTCATTTACTCCAAAAAATTAGGTAACCACAAGGCATTGATCAATCACCACAATCTATGGTGCCTTTTCACAATATCAAATAACAAAAGATGTATTATACCTCCATGTCATTCATAATAAAAGTACATTCTTATAAAATCCATAAAAATAACCTAATTTGATCTAATTTATTCATTTATTTACCAAATTAACTTATTTCAAACTACATCAACCTTTTTAGTACTAAGTTGGCCATTATGAGACTTAATAGTACTATATTGGCCCCTTCCATCCTTTTAGTACTAACTCAACCATTATGAGGCTTAACAATACTATATCAGCCCCTTATAGCCTTTTTAGTACTAATTCAACCATTATGAGGCTTAACAGTACTAAGTTGACCCCTCTTTCAATCCCAAACCAACTGAGTTAGCCACTTACTACTAATTAATCCAACTAAATGTTATTTTTCTACCAACTAAGTCGACCTGGTCAAATTTGTTCTTTCATAACCATAATTGTTTTACCTAAATTTTGGGAATCTATTGGCTTGATTCCTTTCAACCTATAACCCCATTTTTCCCTTGTGCCCCTATAACTTGTTTAGGGTTCATTTTGGTACCTAAATTTTTCCTAATTATCAAATTTCTATAAATCATTCAATTTCAAATACAAATACTCAAATAATATGAAATTTTTAGATGTTTACTTATGATGAACCCACTATGGTTGCTATGTGCCCTCCCCATATTAGTTGTCATCTCCCCATAATCCTCACTCTCTATATATTTCACTCAATCTATCAAATCTCTCTATTATTATTAGAATAATAAATAATGATAAATTAATTATTTTTTCACTCTATTTATATTCACTATTTTAAAAATTATTTATATTTCAAAATATTTACCATCAGATTTCTTATTTTGGTCATATTTTTGTCTCTACTAACTATTTTTCCAAACCGTAAAATGTTCTAAAATCTTGACATCATAGAGATTATTTTGCATAATGATATTCCTATGTTGTAAAAAAAATTATTTTTTTCTAATCTCTATAGGTTCACCCAATGTTCCTCACATTGGATACCTTCACATTTCTCACATCTCCTTATTTATCTACAACACTAATTTAACTAAAGGTATGTGTTTTTCACTTTTATCCTTTCATTTATCTTATTTTATCCTTAATTCACTTTATTTAGGTTCATTGCTATGTGTCTCTATGTTATTTTCCTAAAGCACCATCCCATGTTACACCTACATGACATGTGATGAGCTTTGAATGAGGCATATGTATACACATAATATTTTCAAACTTTATCAATATTAATGCTTTATATCTTACAAGAACTCATTGATTCTTAGTCTCTTTGACTACATGCCTTAAGAGGTGCACCAAGAAAGGGGTGGGTAGACCATTGGTGCTTCATAGGATTATTATCCCTTATTTCCACTTGTTATCTACACACTTGTCTCCTAAAAACCATTCCCCTAAGATTTGCCTCTTATTTTTCATCTTTCTCTATTCATCTACAACCTTCATTATCCATTTCCCTAACCTAAATCCATTTTTGGAAGTTTACTTGACTATCTCAGCCATATTGACCCTATAATGCTATTAACAAAGCTTACTAAGAATTAAGTTAGCCATGGCTGACATAGTTGATTATCTAGTATGTTTTTTGTCAACTACAATACTAGGTCAAGCTTGTCGATCAAAACTTTTATAAGGTTTTAGGGTTATATCCACTTATATAAACAAAACCATTTTTCCATTTCTAAAAGAAGAGAATAAAAAGTAATATATATTGTGCATCTACTTATCCATCATTCTATTTGAGGAGAGAGCTTAGGGTTTCATACTTTCTTTGGAGATATGGATCTTATCTTGTGGAAAAGTATTTTGGATGAATTGATAGGTTGTTTAGCCTAGAGAAAATTTATCCTTGTCATACTTACATACCAGAACAACCTCTTGTGAATCACCTTATCTAAGGGAGAGATTGAGGCTCGATGGGTTCATCTTCAAAGATAAGTATTCCTAAATTTATTCCTCCTTTGTAAGAGTAGATAGAAATGCATTTTCACTTCTCTTCTATTCATTAAGATTATACATACATTAATTGAGTATATGTATTATATGCATGTTTACTTTTAATGGTTATTACCCACACTTTGTGCCACTTGTTTTGATGAGCACTAGTTAGATTTTGCTTTACTTGTTATTAATATGGTGAATATGAAAATATAGGACCTAGTTAGGGTTATTGCATATTTTTTATTGACTAGAGGATTTATAACCCTCCCTAGTGATATTAGTATGGTAAGAGATCCATTGGCTAGGTCTAGTAGATCCATATTGGTCATGACCTTGATGATCTATTGTATCCCCAATCAGAAGTGTAAGTAGGATCTATCTTCTCTGAGATAGGATTGATTTGTAGATATGTTACATTTCCCATTACATATAGTTGGTACAACCTAAATTTAGGAAATACATAATAAATCCCTCATTATAAAATGATACAACACAATAAAAGGATTTATATGATGAGAAAAACCAATAACCCTTGCACATATATACATGAGGGATCATCTCAATAATCCCTTAATGGCATAAAATAAGTGAAGAAAGTTAAAAAAGAAGGTTTCATAGGACTATAGCCACACCCTAAAGTAAAAATGGAGAGAACTAAAAACCTGGAGGAGATGATGGACCAATAATTGGATGTAGATATTTATCATAACAAGGACATAGAATTCATAATATATCCTAAGATGAACAACTCATCAGGGAAGTATTATTAAAATGATATCCTAAAGTTGAATAAGAAGGATGAAGAAGGGAAGAAAAGGGAGGGACCATATTATTAGGAATACACCATCCATGTGATAATCCAAAGGATAATGAAACAATAAGAGTTAAATTTATGGAAACAATGAATCCCAAGTATATAACCATAGTAATGTGCAAAGAGGCATCCTTTGGTGTGTATTATTATACTAAGGAGATATTTTTTGAAGTCTGCACACCCTTATAAATACACCATTTTTAATAATCATATAAGGAACAATACTTAGTTCTTGTAAACACTATGAATATGAATGGTGCATAAGTAGGAAACATTATGATTTACCTAGCTAAAAAAGTGACTAGACAATTTTTTGAATAGCAGCCCCTACATGAAAAATAGTCACACTAAATGGAACTATATGAGGTCCTAAAATAAGATGATAATAATTGATCCAAGGCATAAATAGTGGTGGTGGAAGAGAAGTAAAATCATGAAAAATCAAAGCACAAGGAGGCTGAAATGGAGCTTAAGGCTCTAAAGTTATGCAAACAAATCATAAGGTAACACATGACACTAATAGATGGGATATACATATATTATACCACTCTCATGGAGAGGATTGAAATAATCATTGAATGATTATTCAAGAGAGGAACATGTGATTAAGACATGTAAGAGAAAATAAAAAATACCCATTTTGAGTTCATGAATAATTGAAAAATTGTGAAGATGCATTGAAGAATCTCTTTGAGAGTGTGGATTCAATGGATTTTTTTTTTTAATTTATTAAATAATATGGTAATATAGTTGAAAACCTATGTAAAGAGCAATAAGATCAAAAAGTACTAGTTTCCTTGGTTCATATCAATACGAATAAAAAAGAGCACACAAAGTTCCTACAAGAGGTGGAGGATAAGGAAAATGTAATAGGTTACAAGAACAAGGGGATAAAATATTGCTTCTTTAATATCCAAATGAATACCCTAAATTAATAAATATTACTTGATTATAAGTTAAATTAATTTACTAATAAGATTTACAAGGTAAAGTAGTGAGATGATATGGTTTAAAAAATAACTGCTAGTTTTCATGGGGTTAGGCACATAAGAATAAAATATCAAGGATGACATAAAGGGTGCATTGAAAAATGGGCCATTTTTTTAATAATATTCAATGAAGCATGCCCAAAAATTTTTTTTCTTAAAAACAAGTATTGATTTTATTTATTATTTTGCATTCATTTATTATTTTTATTCTTTAAATTAATTAAGGCCCAAAATTTTGGCTAAGTATGGGTACACACAGGATTACATAAAGATCAAGTAGAGAAAAAATGTACAATACACCCATATAAATATGGAAAAATGAGTCCATAATATATTGGACTAGAATGAAAACTAGCACACATGGTGGTGCTAAAACTTAGAAATAAACACCTTAAACTAGTTAAATCATGCATAGAGAGAAAATCACAATAAGAGGATATAAAAATCAAAAAAATTAGTGGATAAATATGAAAGGAATAAGAAATAAAATAAAAATGAGTAATAAGGATATAAAAAGTAAGAGGTGGACAACCAAACCATGTGGAAGGATGAGTAGGTTGCCTAAGAATAGAGAACCAAGTGATTATACAGTGATATTGACCCCATAATTTATAAAATATAATAATTTCCCATGTATAGTGGATAAATATAGATATAAATGCCACTAGTTGAAGGAAGTAGAGAATGGTACATGTAAATCTAACCATTCCAGGTGCATATGTCCATCAGAAATTATTATCAAGATAGACACAAACTACCAACATCAAGTCCACATATACTTATGACAAAATAAAATGATGAATACATGTAAATACCATGTGTAACTAGGATATATAATGGAAATAATAGAGGATAAATATTGGATTTATTATTGATAGCTTGATTCTAAAAGTTAGTTTACATGGAGAGGAAGACAATGAGATAGCTAACTTAGAACAGAATGCGACATTAATTTTCAAGTGGATGAAAAAGACATTAACTACTAGTTAGTGTTAATTGAGCTACTAGATGACATGTGCAAATTTTTGGAATCCTATAAAATCAAGACACCATATAAGATAAAAAGAGCTATCAAGGGATAATAAAGTGTTTCTAGAATATAATTAGAGTTTTAAAGAGAGAGATAGTAGTAGAGTTATCTATGTAGTTATCTATGTGGTATGATTAAGTTCTTGTGAGCATATTATAAAGTCTTATATTTATGGACTATTTAATGATGAACATATTTAATTTTAATATCATTATCATTTTTTTTGGCTAGTATATGTTATTATTATAATTGACATTATTACACTGATTTAATGAATATATAATTAGTAAAACTAGTATTATTTTCTTATTTCTTGTATGAATATTTATTTATTACATGAATTTATAAGATAATGTAGATAAGGATACAAATATCCCCATTCATGTGAGGTACACACATGACTATGAGGATGGGACTATTTCCAATAACCTTAACCCAACTTGGTTTCCCTCTTTGTGCCTTAAGTGAGTGTGTAGGAAAACTTATGTGATGTGTTGGCACATAAATCATAAAATTTAAGTGTTGGAACACATGAAAGGACTATCACACAATTTATTGAAACACATTTTAGCTTCTTAATGTTATTCAATTTAAAAATATATGCTAAAAACTACTCATTAGCCTTCAAAAGTTTCCAAGGAACCACCTAGAGACATTTTATGATAAAATATTATTAGGTAAGGGTAGATAATTGGTCAATAAAAACTCCATGATAGTGAGAAATAAAATCTCTCTATATGGTGGGAATTAGTGTTAGTAATTAATTGGCATAATATATTGTGTTCATTATATC